>ML356662.1:0-73849 GCA_005239505.1 Nicotiana paniculata
CCCCCCATTAATAGAACTCACGATATTTCTTTGGTTGCAGTCACTAAGGTTGCAAAATCCCAAAACGAACTGTCCGCACAGGGGACAAACGTTGTCCAAAATACGACTCTCAAAACTGCTATACTTGCCGACATTCGCAGATGCCTCAATGCTCCACAGTCACAATGCTCTCAATAATCACAATGCTGCAATTCATCACTAGCTAAGAATTCCTACTGTCATTTTATTTCTTTCATAAGGCTACTCTGCCTTCCGAGATTAAGCTCTACCTCTATCTACATTTTGCATAAGGCTACTATTCTAACTTCTGAGGTTAAGCTCTACCTCCATCTACATCATTGCATAAGGCTACCATTCTGCCTTCCAAGGTTAAGCTCTACCTCCATCTACATCATTGCATAAGGCTACCATTCTGCCTTCCGAGACTAAACGCCGTCTCCCTCTGCATTTTCATCTTTGCATAAAGCTACCATTCTGCCTTCCGAGGTTAAGCTCTACCTCCATCTACATCGTTGCATAAGGCTACTATTCTGCCTTCTGAGACTAAACGTTGTCTCCATTTGCATTGGCATCTTTGCATAAGGCTACCATTCTGCCTTCCAAGGTTAAGCTCTACCTCCATCTACATCATTGCATAAGGCTACCATTCTGCCTTCTAAGACTAAACGTTGTCTCCATCTGCATTTGCATCTTTGCATAAAGATACCATTCTGCCTTCCGAGGTTAAGCTCTACCTCCATCTACATCATTGCATAAGGCTACTATTCTGCCTTCTGAGACTAAGCACTGTCTCCATCTGCATTGCATAAGGCTACCATTCTTCCTTCCGAGGCTAAGCTCTACTTCCAATTTACCTTTCGAGACTAACCGCAGTCTCAAGCACTATTTACTTGTCTTTCCCTTCGGGCTAAGATTTGCCTTTTTATTCGAAAGACTAAGCTCTGTCTCGTCAGCATCATTCTATTGCATCTGCATGGCCTGAAATATCACCAACTCATCCAAAGGCGTCATCGTTCGGAAGCACCATTTTCATGGCCCGAGAACACCATGCCATGGCCTGAGGATCTCTTTCAACCTCTGCATATCATTATTCAAAGGCATCATGGTTCAGAGGCACCATCCTCATGGCCCGAGAACATCATTTTCATGGCCTGTGAATCATGCATCAAGCAATTCATAGCCTAGGACGTCATGGTCTGAGGACGTCATCCTTAACCGTCCGAAGACATCATTCATGGTCCAACGAGAATTTGCATCATGTTTAAATTACGCAATATATGCTTGTATTATTTATTTGCAGGTAAACCGCTCCAGTTCTCCTAACCACCCCGTAACCCGCATACTCAATCAGTGCCAAATGTTGCATCCGTTCTTGTAAGAAACTTCATCGGTATACTTCATTGATGACTCTTGAACTACATACAGCCTTATTCCTATAAAACTAGGTATATGTAGGCAACTCAGAAACCAGGGTGCGGCCGGAATCTCTCCAAACCATTTCACTCGGTCAAAATTGGCCATCATATCTTTACCCGACAACTCTTTCATCGTTCCCGATTAAAGAGGGGCAGCTGTTGATACCTAAGTTTTTCCTCAAACTATTTTAAAATTTGCATATGTTCCTTCAAAATCACTTTTTATAATAACTGATATTTTTCCATAATTTTTCATATTTTATTAATTTCTTTTCCAATTTATTCAGTATTTTAAATTCAATAATTATTCATAAATTATATTACAAATAATTTCAAAATATTTCCCAGCTCAATACATTATTTTTAATCCTGTTAGGATTTAATTATTTCATAAATTAGCCAATTTGGCATTATTTAATTATAAATTACAATATTTTTTTAATTATTGTATATTTATACCATTTTAAATCATTAATTAGCCGTTTTATATTTTAATATTAACTAATTACCTTAATTTCATTTATTTAGTCTCAATTTTATTTTTTATTTATATAATTATTAGCTATTTTTATTAATTATTTATCTATTTTAGTGGGTATTTAACAAGTAGCCATTTTAATTTCAGTTTCAGCCTAATTCAATTTAACCCCGAGCCCAATTAAAACCAGCCCAATACCTAGGCCCAACCTCTAAGCCTACCCGACCCAATTCCCTTTTTAATTTGGATCGTTGATCATTTTTTATCAACGAACCAGATTAATCCTTACCTTAATTAGACCTAACGACTACCCCCATTCCCCTCATTCACTCATCTCACACTCTCTCTCTATCTCTCTGGGTCTCTCTAGAGACTTCTGGTCTCTTCACCTCCGATGAGGTCTGTTCATCTCCTCCGGCCATCTCCTCACCGGAAACCTTGAATGTCTCACCTCCTAGCGTCCTTATGTCTCCATCCCTTACGCTTGTGTCACCATTCAGGTCTCTCAAGTGAACCTGAGGCGGTTCAACTTATCTCTCCGGTCTCATGCCATTTTCTCCGTCCATCTATGGTTGATCGAGTAATATCTACCCCTTTCCGTCCAAATACCGGTAATATCTCTAAGTTTCTTCTTCTTTTTTTTGGGTTCTCCTAGAAACCCTAACTTCGAACCTTCTGATGTTTCTAGATCTGTAACAGATCTATGTGCATCTCAAGGTTTTCACATGTTTTCCTCAAAAAATCTCTTTGTTTTCAAACGATTTCCTCACTTTCAAAACTGGGGTTTCTTAACCCCTTTCAAAAATGATTCTTCTACCGATTTTAAGTAGTTTCAACTGTGTTAGAATGATTCTCTTTTGTTTTTCTTGCCATCTGACTTATTATGCTAAAAGCCCTAATTTTTAGGTCGTCTCTAATAATATGTTCGTTCAATATTTACGTGTTCCTGTTTCTTATGAAACGATCTGTGTTTTTTGTGATTTTTACCCTATTTGCCTTGTTAGGGTTTCAGATTCTTGTCTATCCTGCTTTGATATGTACTATGCTCTAGTTTGAATCCCCGATTTTGTGTGATTCTTACTTTACTTAGGGTTTTGTGATTCTTGATTAACATATGTTATTCCAGTATTATTTGATTAAGGCTTTATTTATTTTTCTACTCTATGGCCTTTACTAATTTTGATTTCCCTCTAAAACTGGGATACTTCCCTTTGAATGATACCTCTGTACTGATTTTCGAATTGTTTCCTTGTTTGTGTGATACTTTCCTTAGTTAGCATTGAGTCCCTGTGATTTTAAATCTCATCCGTGATTCTTTAGACTAATTTTTAGAACTAAATTGTACTATACCCTATTTATGTGCACAATATGTTGTTGATTGTTTGACATATGCTCTCCCTAATTATGTGTTATGAACCTAGACTTAATTGCTTGCTACATGCCTTACTACTCTTATTATAGTAATAATTATCTCATGACTGGTTCTTTCCTTATGTGACACCAAGTATGACCGTTTGAATTAGGATTCCCTAATTAAAGGGAGTCTGGGTCTGTGATTGATTCTAATTGAATCTGATTTCCATTGATTGATTAATCAGTACTTTTTACCTTATTTTCCACTCATTTTGAAAAGCTATAAATACTTCACTCTTTCTTTAGCATAACACAGTTCAAGCTCTCCCTCTCACACACAAACATACTATGTTCTGAACTTTTCTTTCTCTCTTGTTGTTTGCTTGCTACTCAGTCGGCTAAAAGCCAAGACTGAGTAACTCAATTACTCTACTGTGCCGTTGTTCTATTTGCATTACTGCTCTATTGGTCTATATTGTTCTATACATTGATTATCTCCTTCTTTGCACACTACTGCTCCTTTACTCTGCACTTACTTCATCATCTAACTGGTATGTTCTCAGTTTAATTCTAAGGTTTCCAAAACAACATGCTTCAGTCTGTATTACAGTTCCTTTTATTCCTATTATGTGACTACTTATGGTTTTATTGTTTACCCTGCAACTAGCATGCCTATTTATTAAACTATCTATATGGTTACTCTCTAGTACAACATGTCTATTACTTTCTATATGTCCCATTAAAACTTTTGCCCTATCCCCTGACCCCAGTACATGATAAGCATGTAGTTTTGAACATAGTGTGTACTCTAACACCCCTCAACCTGATGCTATTTGGATCCTTATATGAATCCTTGTAAAGGACTATGCTATGACAGTTTAAGTTTTGTAATACTTTTCTGAGGCCTACTTGTGTGCAAGCCTGTTCCTATGTGCTTCATACTTGTTGTAATGACCCGACCTGTCATTTTGCGTATCAGGATCTCGTTCCCCTAAATGAGACTTCTGGTAGTGGCATATTATGATTTATGACTTGCGGGGATGGGTGGTTCGGGATTCGAAAGCGTTTAGAGTAGTATAGGAACACTTGGTTCCTTAAGGTTGGACTTTAAAGCCAAGTTTGACTTCGGTCAACATTTTGAATGAACGAAATCGGAATCGAGTTTCGACGGTTCAGGTAGCTTCGTATAATAATTTCGGACTTGGGCGTATGTTCGGAATGGGTTTTGGATGACCCGGGGGCGTTTCGGCGCCCAGTATCGAAATTAGAGTTTCCTTAAGTTTGAAATTTGGGTTAGAACATGTTTTTATGTTATCGAGGTCCGAACGGAATTTGAAGACTGGGAATAGTTCCGTTATGTCATTTATGAATATAGACCTGCCAGTGCCTTTGGACGGGGTCCCGAGGGGCTCGGGTGAGTTTTATTCATTGCAAGTGTTTCGAGATTTTGATGATGTATTTCCTTCAGACCTTCCAGGCATGCCTCCGGATCGTGATATTGATTTCTGCATTGATTTAGCTCTAGGCACCCAGCCTATATCTATTCCTCCATACCGTATGGCTCCGAAAGAGTTGAAGGAGCAACTCGAGGAGTTGTTAGCTAAGGTGTTTATCAGGCTAAGTGTATCGCCGTGGGGTGCCCCAGTTTTATTTGTGAAGAAGAAGGATGGGACTATGCGGATGTGTATTGATTACCTCCAGTATCGCCGCGCATCGATGATTTGTTTGACCAGTTGCAGGGTGATCGGGTGTTTTCTAAAATTGATTTGAGATCGGGATATCATCAGTTGAGGATTCGGGCCTCAGATGTTCCGAAGACTACTTTTCGTACGAGATATGGCCATTATGAGTTCTTGGTGATGTCTTTTGGCTTGACTAATACCCCAACAGCATTTATGGACTTGATGAACATGGTATTCTGGCCGTATATTGATTCCTTTGTCATTGTCTTCATTGATGACATTTTTATTTACTCACATAGCCTGGGGGAGCACGAGCAACATTTGAGAGTTGTGCTCCAGACTTTGCAAGAACAGAAACTATATGCTAAGTTCTCCAAGTGTGAGTTCTGGTTGGATTCTGTGGCATTCTTGGGGCATGTGGTATCCATAGAGGGTATCAAGTTTGATCATAAGAAGATTGAGGCAGTTCACAGTTGGCCACATCCTACTTCAGCTACAGAGATCAGGAGTTTCTTGGGTCTAGCAGGCTACTACTGGCGATTTGTGGAGAGGTTCTCTTCTATTGCAGCTCCATTGACTAGATTTACTCAGAAGAATGCCCCGTTCCGATGGTCTGACGAGTGTGAGGCGAGTTTTCAGAAGCTCAAGACAGCATTGATCTCAGCACCAGTTCTAGTATTGGCTTCCGGTTCTGGGATGTATTTCGTATATTATGACGTTTCGCGCGTTGGCTTGTGGTGTGTGTTGATGCAGGAAGGGAGAGTTATTGCTTATGCTTCGCGCCAGCTGAAGGTTCATGAGAAAAATTATCCTGTGCACGATTTGGAGTTGGCGGCGATTGTTCATGCTCTTAAGATTTGGAGGCACTACATGTATGGGATGTCCTGTGAGGTTTTTACAGGCCACCGCAGCTTGCAGCACTTATTCAAATAGAGGGATCTTAATTTGAGGCAGCGCAGGTGGATTGAGTTGCTGAAGTATTATGACATCACCATTCTATATCATCCGGGCAAGGCGAATGTGGTAGTGGATGCTTTGAGCAGGAAGGCGGAGAGTATGGGTAGCTTGGCTTACATTGTAGCGGAGGAGAGACCTCTAGCCTTGGTCATTCAGTCCTTGGCTAACCGCCTAGTGAGATTAGACCTTTCAGAGCCTCGTCGAGTTTTAGCACATGTGGTTGCTCAGTCTTCGTTATTGGGGGAGATTAAGGCCCGGCAGTTCGATGATCCGTGCTTAGCATAGCTTCAGGATACAGTGGTACAGGGTGGTTCCAAGGAGGTTACTATTGGCGAGGATGGTGTTCTTAGTCTTCAGGACCGTTTATGTGTTACTAATGTTGATGGCCTAAGGGAGAGGATTCTAGAGGAGGCACACAGTTCTTGGTATTATGTTCATCCTGATGCTACGAAGATGTATCGTGATTTGAAGCAGCATTACTGGTGGAGATGGATGAAGAGGGACATTGTGGAGTATGTGACTAGGTGTCTTAATTGTCAGCAGGTGAAGTATGAGCACCAGAGGTCAGGAGGCCTACTTCAGCAAATGCCCATTCCTGAGTGGAAATGGAAGCGCATCACTATGGACTTCGTGGTTGGGTTGCCTCGGACTTTGCGGAAGGTTGACGCGGTTTGGGTCATTGTGGATAGATTGACCAAATCGTCACATTTCATTCCTGTAGCTACTACATATACTTATGAGAGGTTAGCCCAGATCTACATTCGGGAGATAGTCCGGTTGCACGGTGTGCCGGTGTCCATTATATCATATCGAGGTCCTCAGTTCATCTCGCAATTCAAGAGAGCATTGCACAGTAGGTTAGGCACACAGATAGACCTCAGCATAATATTTTACCCTCAGACTGATGGTCAGTCGAAGCGGACAATTCAGATATTGGAGGACATGCTCAGGGCATGTGTGATTGACTTTGGAGGTCAGTGGGACCAGTTCTTGCCTTTGGCCGAGTTTTCTTATAATAACAGTTATCAGTCCATCATCGAGATGGCTCCATTTGAGGCTTTGTATGGTCGGCGATGTCGTTCTCCTATCAGGTGGTTTGAGCCTAGCGAGGCTAAGTTATATGGCACCGACCTGGTGAGGGATGCTTTGGAGAAAGCGAAGTAGATTCAGGAGAGGCTCTGCACAGAACAGTCCAGACAGAAGATTTACGCAGATCAGAAGGCGCGTGATGTATCATTTATGGAGGGAGATAAGGTTTTGTTGAAAGTCTCACCGATAAAGGGTATTATGAGGTTCAGAAGAAGGTCAAGCTGAGCCCGAAGTTTATAGGTCCTTTAGAAGTATTGAGGCGAGTTGGAGGGGTTGCTTATGATCTTGCTTTACCTCCCAGGTTATCAGGAGTTCATCCGGTCTTTCATGTATCCATGCTCCGGACGTAACACGCCGACTTCTCTCACATGGTTGATTTCAGCACTATTCAGTTGGATGAGAAGTTGGGCTACGAGGAGGAGCATGTTGCTATTATTGACAGGCAGGACCGCCAGTTGAGATCCAAGAGAGTTTCTGCCGTAAAAGGTCTAGTGGAGGTTCCAACCAGTCGAGGAGGCGACCTGGGACTCCGAGGAGGACATGCGGAGCAGATATCCACATTTATTTAGCACTTCAGGTATGATTCTAGACCCGTTCGAGGACGAACGTTTAGTTAAGAGGTGGAGAACATAACGACCTGACCGGTCATTTTGCGTATCAGGACCCCGTTCCCCTAAATGAGACTTCCCGTAGCGGTTTATTATGATTTATGGCTTGCGGGGACGGGTGGTTCGGGATTCGGAAGCGTTTAGAGTGGTATAGGAACACTTGGTTCCTTAAGGTTGGCCTTTAAGTCAAGTTTGACTTCGTTCAACATTTTGAGTGAACGACCTCGGAATCGAGTTTCGACGATTCCGGTAGCATCGTATAATGATTTCGGACTTGGGAGTATGTTCGGAATGGGTTTTGGATGACCCGGGGGCGTTTCGGCGCCCAGTATCGAAATTAGAGTTTCCTTAAGCTTGAAATTTAGGTTAGAACGTGTTTTTGTGTTATCAAGGCCCGAACGGAATTCCGAGACCGGGAATAGTTTCGTTATGTCATTTATGACTTGCTTGAAAAATTTGGTGTCTTTCCGAGTAGCATAGGTCGGTTCGGCGCATTGAAAGCGAATTCTAGAACTTTAAGTTCAAAGTTTGATTCAATTTGGTTTTGGGGTCGAATTCTTAGTTTCGTTGTTTTTTTTCACGTTCTGTAAATTTGAGTGAGTCTGTATCATGAATACAGACCTGCCAGTGCCTTTGGACGGGGTCCTAAAGGGCTCGGGTGAGTTTTGGACCCCTCGGAGTTAAATGTAAGACACTAGAATTTCTGTGTCTGGTTTCTTTATATCCGTTCGCGGTTGCTCTGTCGCATTCGCATAGAAGGATCTGGGCAGGGGTGAAAATTTCCCTATGCGTTCGCATAGGTGCTCCGCGTTCGCATAGGGTAAGGCATTGGGCCAGACCAGCTTCGCCCTTACTCAGTGCGTTCGCTCCCTCCCCTCCCCCCAGCCGCGTTCGCATAGGTCTAGCCAAGATAGCCTTCGCGTTCGCGAAGACCTTTCCGCGTTCGCATAGAAGGCCTCATCAGGCCCTGGCCATTTGTTTATCGCGAACGCACATCCGCTGATGCGTTCGCATAGAAGGACCAGTTGGGCAGTGTGTTTTTAAAACGGGACTTAAACCATTTTTGGGCATTCTTTTTCTTCCTTGGGGTGATTTTTGAGCATGCAAGAGAGCCAAACGACCTGGCTATTTTGAGGTAAGAAATTCCTACCATAAACTTAGTCTAATACTTGTATTCTTAGGTAGATTAACTCTTAATTAGTGAAAATTTAAGGGTTAGAGTGAAAACCTATGTTTTATAAAAATTGGAATAATTACCAAGGAATTTTTCATGAAATCATACAAAAACTATATATTAATGATCCTTAGGCTATGGGTAATGGATTCCTTCAAAAAATTTCAGAATCCGAGCATGTGGGCCCGAGGGTGTATTTTAGGATTTTTCAAAGTAAGGTGAAATAACTAAGTAAATAGGAGAATTCCATACTTTTGAGTATAAATTGATATATTTGTATATCATTTGGCTAGTTTCGAGTCCTTGGGTGACAAGTTTGGAGTTTTCGGGCGCGTTCTTGACCCAGAGAGTAGGTTCGTCACAAGGTGAGTCTCCTTTCTAACCTTGTAAGAAGGAATTGTCCCCATAAGTGATTATAAATGTTTGTTTGTCCTTATTTGCGGGGACTGCGCACGCACGAAGTGAAGAGAGTCCGTGCATAGCTACTATTATGCCTTGTCGAATAGTTAGGACTCACAAGCATACTTTATGAGTTGTACCTGTGATCTTGCATATGGTCTAAGTAGTCTAATATCACATGTGAGGGCCTGAGAAGTTATTCTTTATAATTGACATTTTTAAATTCTCATCCTGTCAATGTGTTCCCTGCTAAATTATCTGGAATCTCCTACTAATCACGTATTTATACGAGAACCCGAGTCGTATGAACGATTCGTGAGCGGGACAGCCCTAGTATTATATTAACCCGAGTCAGATGAATGATTCGCGAGCGGGGTAGTCTTAGTATTATATTAACCGTGTCGCATGTTCGATTCGCGAGGGGGGTAGATAGATGCATCTATGGTTCGGGCCGTTCAACCCTCGGTAGTGCACATTTACTTTTCACGTCGTAACGACCGTACATTCATAGCCTGTTATATGTTTGGTAATTTATGAGAAGCTCTGTAATTGTAACTGTTGATTTCATGAAAGAAGGTTAAATATCTTGTATGCCATGGAAAGGGATGGCGCGAGGGTACTAGAGATTGTTATTTGAAGCGCATTTCCTTATTACTGTTCATTACTGCTATTACTGATTAGACTGTACTCATTTCACACTGTCTGAACCTAGTAAGTATCACGTCGACCTCTATTCACTACTTCTTCGAGGTTAGGCGGGATACTCACTAGGTGCATATTTGTTTATGTACTCATGCTACGCTTATGTACTTAATTGTACAGGTTCTGAGGTTGGTGCATCTGGTTATCCGACCGGAGCTTGACCCAGGGAGTATATTCTGGACCTGACTCCACGGTGAGCTGCTTCCCTTGGCGATCCTCAGCAGCACTATGGAGTTATCTTTTGTTTATTTATGTCTACTTCCTTCAAACAGTAGAACAATTTACATCATCTTTTGTATATTCTACTAGTTCGCCTGTAGACTTGTGACACTAGTTCCTGGCATACATAGTAGACTTTATATTTTTGGAAATGTATATATTGGTTCATGATCCTTATGGCTACCTTTATTTAAGTTGGCTAATTTATCCGTTTCCACTTAAACGTTTTTAAGCTTAAAATGTGGTAAGTGTGGGGATGTTTTTTTATCAATTAAGGAAATTTCACTAGTAACGAAATTGTGGGCTTGCCTGACCCCGGTGTTGGGCGCCATCACGACCTGGGTTAGGATTTTGGGTCGTGACACTTGTCCCCAATCCCTCATCTCCCTGTTTATGGTTGCTGGACTTATCTTAATTCCTGTTTATTGTTCTGTGTGTGCTGTTTGAGTATGTTGGTTGTGCTACTGCCTTGCCCTTTTTAACCTAATTTTCAATAAACCTCTCACTTTCTCAAAACTGTTTTAAAACTATTCTTACTCACTATGAGCACTTCCACTATACTCTTAGACATTAGGTTCTTCCCTGCTTGTGTGAGTATTGCCTTGGGACCCTTGAGTTCCCTTTGAACTTTGACACATAAGAGCTGGCCTTTCCACATTTCACTTACTCCATCTTGGCTATGAAATCTGGGTGTGAGCACCGCTCGGGATCCCTTGAGATCCTTAAGTAACTTTGACACACCTGGATCATGTGAAGGGTTGTGAACCAATGGCATTTGAGGATCTAGAAACATGGCCTACTATGGAAGGCTCCCTATAGTTAACTTCTTCTTTTCCTTTTAATTATGTAATTCATATTCAGAGGTTTGTATTAATTTGTAAAAAGGATTCTGGGGTTGGATAGTGGAAATGGGTGGGGATATGCATGCTATAGTGTAAGTATGGTAGATATCATGTTTTTCTAGGTTTATTTTTTTATATGCGCACTAGTAACCATGTCTAGGAATCAAGTATGACATGCATTTAGATACCATGTCACTTAGGTTCATACATCTGCTTTTCTTTTAGCATGTCATCACTTCATGCCTTCACATAGAAATCCTGTTCATAGGATCAGTAGGAACAACAAAAATTGTTACCATTTGATTCTGTCCATGCATTCTGAAAAATGTAGTCTATATCATGCCTTAGAACAAATGTGAAATCATGTTATACATGTAGAGATCCTGTTCTAGGAAAACAACAATTAAATTCTGTCACCTGTGCTATTCCTAAAGTTGTGTATAATGTTGTGATCTTGCATTCATTTAGAAAAAATCATGTTTAAGTTATCATGATGCATTAGAAATCATGCCTTAGGGTCATACTTACTCAAATCATACCTAGTTTAAATATACGTGTCTAAAACAGTCTCTATCTAATAAGTTGGAAATCGGTCTTTGG
The DNA here is from genome assembly GCA_005239505.1 of Nicotiana paniculata. Taxonomy (NCBI): domain Eukaryota; kingdom Viridiplantae; phylum Streptophyta; class Magnoliopsida; order Solanales; family Solanaceae; genus Nicotiana; species Nicotiana paniculata. Next base: position 11,519 of record ML356662.1, read on the forward strand.
TAAACACTTAGAATCACACGCTATTAGGATTGGTAATCTGAAACCCTTTTAACAAAGCTGTACAACTACTACATGTTATTTTACACCTAGGCAAGCCTTAGGAAATCAGTTGCAAGGAATAAAACTCGATCTGTCTTTGTGATAATGTTTAACGACCAGCATGCTAAAATTAGTAGGCAAGCCTACTAGGACTCCCTCTCTGAGTTATGACAAATCTGATCCTGCTATTGTCATTTAGATATCATGCTTAGGAACTGAAACTGGACCCAAAATTTGTGTATAAGGCATGTTATGTACCTACAATATATGTGGAGGTATACTTGATCCCCTTAATTACTTTCCATGTTCTTCCCTTATGTGTAGTCCTACCTATTTTGTTATTTGTCGCCCTAGAATTTTTACCTTTAAAACTTGAGGGTCTGACTAGCACCTCCTTTTAGGATAGGAGTCCTAATTTCCTCCGGGACTAATAGGAAGGGACGGGTAACAGCATGCAATAGAGTTCGTGACCAACACGCGCTTTAATTACCTTCACGGGGTGGGAAAGGATAGAATATGGATATGATGACCGGTGCGCTAATACCACGTGTAGCCCCTCTTTGAGGAGTGTCATACCGGGTATTGCATTGGTGTGATCCATATTATAAACAAACCTAGGAACCCCTTTATTCCCATAAACATGCTTAGATTGTAATTATTTTCAAAATCTAGCTTTAATTTTAACTATTTCTAAACCTATGTGTACTTAGACTAAATCACCTACTATTTGAGCCATATTTGTTTATTTGCTAATTGTACTAAATTCACAAAAGTTGTTTGGCTGGGAACCACACTTGTGGATCCTGAGGGGTGCCTAACACCTTCCCCTTAGGATAATTTCAAGCCTTTACTCTGTCTCTGGTTAACAACCTAGTTATAGATAAACCCCCTTAGTTTCCCTAACGCACCTCAAACCCATTAGGTGGAGACTCTCCTCTCTTCACTCTTCCTTAAAGGAGTTGTCGAAAAATGTCAAAAACCCTGACCGTTCCGAAAGGAGAGCAAAAAGGGGGCGCGACAGCATGGCGACTCTGCTGGAGATTATAGGCTTTTACCATTACAAACCGCTTTGTGAATTTGTCCGAGTATGATTTATTTGATATTTTATCCTTTCCTTTTTCCCCCTCTACGTGCAATTAATTGTTTATCTCTTTCGAATATTTATTCCTTCCAAAAGTCAAAACTGACGTGTTTCTTTGTTTTCCTTTATAACTGCTTTAAATCATACTTTTTGTATTTACCGCTTCCCTAACGTGCAAATACATGACAACATGTTTTTGATGCTTATTCATTATTGCATAATCATGCTCAACATTCATACTCCACTCGTACCAAACAAAATACTATATCAACGCTTGATGAGTGGTTGCGCACTCTTCCTATATTATTACCCCTTAAATTCGGAAAAGATTATCTGCGGTAAAACTAGTCGATCAGCGGTGCAGTCGACGGTTCCGTGCCTTTCGCCCTTGAGTTGTCCGCTCGAGGGTACCAGTCTAAAACCCCATAGAAACCTTACTCCGTTATGTTGTTTCATGCATCATGGTCAAACCTAGCCAGGCTAAAGTGTGGTCCGCACGATAGCTTTTAAGATTGCCTTGTCCAAAAGTCCATGGGTTTCCCTAAACCCAAATGGACATCATCACGTTTTGTGCATTTATTTGGAGAACTAAATATTTTATGCTAATTGTTGATGTTAAATAATCGTCTCTGGTGGGGGTAAGGGCTTAACCTTGTTTGCCTTGCAGAAAAATGAGGCACGAAGTCCCCAGATTCGGCATGGTCTCCAATATCCATCCAAGATTGCTAAGTTGGTAGGAAGATTTACATTCTAGTGACAAAACTCTCGCCAGAAAATACTTGAGAAATCTACCATCTCTCCAAGAAATCCAGCCTAAAAACATGATAATAGAGGCTGCTACCCTGTTCTGGGATTGTGAAAGTTCTGTCTTCCGCTTTGGAGACATTGAAATGACACCTTTGCTGGAGGAAATAGGAGGACTGGCTGGCCTAGTGTGAGAAACCCCGGGGTTGCTAATGCCTGAGAACCGCACAGGCAAAGGTTTCCTCAAAATGATGGGTCTGAAGAAGAATGCAGAACTGGTATGCTTAAAGGAGTCATACATCCCTTTTGACTATTTGTACGAAAGGTACGACCACAGCAAATCATACCGTACCTACCACGACGAGTTTTCCATCACATCCTTGGGACACATCTATCGTAGAGTATTCATCTTCATGCTTTGCTTCTTGGGTCTGATTGTGCTTCCAATAAAGAAGGAGAAGATCCACACTAGACTGGCTATGGTAACCAAGACACTAGTGGAAGAAATTGGTGGGAAAAACTTCAGCATTGTTCCCATGATCATTGCAGACATATATCGAGCCTTAGAAAAGTGTCAACAAGGAGCAAGATACTTCGAAGGCTGCAATTTACTTCTTCAGCTTTAGCACATGGAACATCTCCAAAAGGGCGAATACCGACAAGAAATTCATCGAATAGTTTGGTATGACCACATCGCTTTCCAACATCCAAAGCGAATGAATTACATCCCCGACATGTTTGCTCAGCCTGAGAACGTCAAAGGATGGGTCGAGCTCTTTGATAATCTGACTGAAGAATAGGTTTAATGGATGTTCGAGTGGTTTCCGACAGAGGAGTTCATCGCCCGTTCCAGAGATGCACAGTTCCTAATAATAATTGGTCTAAGAGGAACATAGCCTTACGTCCCTCTTCGAGTTATGAGACAAGCGGGTATGAAGCAAGTCATACCCAGGGTCGATAAGATGAGCAATCTTCGAGCTGACTTCCAAAATAATGATAGTCCTCACAAGTGCCAAGCCCAGCACATGTGGCACTACAATATTGTAAAGGAGAGGACACCATCGAGCCAGACAGATACCATATCGGCTGTACCCTTTTCTATCCTGGTTGTTTGGCAGAAAATTAGGGTGGTCTGAGCGCGCCAGGGTTCGTTCAGGGCCACAGGGTTATAGATGAAAAGGTCGAGGCACAAGTCAAATACAACCAGCTGCGCAAGAGGATCCGTGAGTGTGAGGATGAGCACCATGAAATACATGAGTCTAGCAAGAAACTGATCGAGGAATGGAAAGATATGGCTATCAGCACCAAAAAAAGGTTAGGGTATTTGGAGCGAGGCATAGTGGAGCTGGAGGAAAAATTTCTCAAAAGGGTTGAAGACTGTCAAAAGGCTGAAGGGACCGAAGGAGGACATCTAGCCAGAGCATACCTGTTGCTGGGACTTCGCGAAGGAAACTGTACGAGGGAATCAAGAATGCCGAGTCTGGGGAAGGTCCTTCTGGGACCAAGTAGATAGGAACGTCTGTCTTTTACTTTATCAATGTAATAAGGCCAATGGCCATTAGTGACCTTTACTTCCTGTTTATTTAGTGTCGTTTTGGGATTCGTCCATTTTCTTATCAATAAAATGAGGCATTTAGCATCTTAAGTTCACCAAATCAATTTGTCGCTAGGCCTACCTGGGGAACAAAAGAGGTCCCCAAATTAGGACGCGTTTTACATTCCCGCACTATGTGTTTAAATACCGCGATACTTTTCATAATCCTCACCGACTTGGCTACCTTTTGTTTTTGTTTTCCTCTTTCTTTATTTATTTATTCCCCTCCCCAAAGGTTAGTTCGTGCACTATGGAATCATCATCCTATCTTACAAGATCCAGGGGCCCTCCACCCTCTTCTCTTCTTAGTCCTCCCAAAGGCAAGAACAAAGGCAAAAATAAAATGGAAGATTCAGGCAACTGCAGAAATGAGAATGTGGTTGAACGGGTAGAGGCCACTGATGGCCAGGATATTCTAATTCAGAATGAAACTGTGTCACAGGTGGAACGGAAGTTGTCAAAGTTTCAAGAAGAGCTTGATCAAGTTCGGAATCTGGCAAACCTGTCATTCTCCCTCAACGTCCCAGACGTCAACATCCAGAATCCTACACCTCCTCAAAACATCCCAAAACAGCAAGATCATTCCGCAACTCATTATCACAACACCCCACCAAAGAACCAAACCCTTCCAGCGTAATGAAACGCCTGCCACACTCCAAATAACACTCCACTACTTATCCCAGAACCTCATAACTCCACAAATGACCATTCCCACACCCATGCACTAGGCCACCATAACAATCCTATCTACATGGAGACCATGACACACTCCACTCCACCTATCACATACACATCCGAGTCTGTTGAAAAGGACCTACTTATCAAGAATTTGGCTGAGGAACTTAGGAAGCTGACCAACCGGGTTCAAGGTGTTGAAGGAATCAAGGGAGTCAAAGGGCTGAATTATGAAGACCTCTGCATACAACCTGATGTCGAACTACCCGAGGGGTAAAAACCTCCAAAGTTCGAAATGTTTGACAATACTGGTGATCCGAGGGTCCATCTGAGGACCTATTGTGACAAGCTGGTTGGCGTAGGAAAGGGCGAAAAGATCTGTATGAAGCTGTTCATCAGGAGTCTGAAAGGAGATGCATTGTTCTGGTACATTAGCCAATATCCAAGAAATGGTCGAACTGGGTAGGCATGGCATCTGACTATATGGACAGATTTAGATTCAACACAGAGAACGCACCATATGTGTTCTATATCCAGAATTTAAAGAAGAAACCCACGGAGACGGTTGCGAGTATGCTACTCGCTGGAGGTCTGAAGCTGCTAAGGTCAGACCCGCCTTAGAAGAGGAGCAGATGAATAAGTTCTTTATCCGAGACCAGGACCCACGGTACTATGAACGGTTGATGATGATTGAGAACCACAAGTTCTCCGACATTATCAAATTAGGTGAACGGATTGAAGAAGGTATCAAGAGTGGTATGGTCACAAATTTTGAAGCCTTGCAAGCTACAAACAAGGCTTTGCAGTCTGGTGGTGTGTCCAAGAAGAGAGACGCAGGAGTCGTGATGGTTGCACAAAGAACCAAATCTCCACTCAAATACCAAACTTACCCAACACCTTCACTCACTTATCAACCAACCCCAAATTACCAAGCACCCTCGCTTCATACCAAGCTCCGCCACCCACCTACCAATCCCCACCACCCACATATCAACCTACTTCACCCAGATACTCACAACCCGCTCCTTTCTACCACACTTACAATTCCTAACCATCTCATTACCAATCACCCCCTACCCGTCAAAACTTCCCTAGACCTCGTCCTAATTTGATCCAGACCTCCAAAACAGTATACCGCCATCTCTGAACCCATCGACCAGCTGTATGAGAAGCTCAAAGTTGCTGGTTATGTCACCCCCATCCCTGTTGCAACCCCTGAAAATCCTTCTCAATGGGTCAACCCAAACAAGTCCTGTGCATGAAGGGACACACCATCGATGAATTCCGCTCTTTGAAGGACAAGATATAGTCCTTGATTGACAACAAGGTCATCGTGGAAATGGAATCCGCTCCAAATGTCCGCAACAATCCTCTTTCGAACCATAAGGGTGGAGGCATACACATGATTGAAATCTAAGATGATTGGGACCCCGAGGGATTAATCGGGTTGATCGCAGAAGGCGATGATCCAAAGAAACCTGCAGTCACTCTCAACCCGATCATAGTCCAGATTCAACCATTTAAGGATGCTGAGGTAAATATGTTCATGCCTCTTGAGTTTGAAGCAGTGTCACCTTCAAAGACACCAGTATCGATTGAAGGTGACTTTGTGTCTCCGGAAAATGCACCTGTACCATTTGAGGTTGCAGTCTTGCCACCCAAGGCACATGTTCCACTTGTAGTATGAATAGCTGCACCAATTCCAGTGGCGATGTTGACCATGCCACCCTTTTATACAAATTCTATCCCTTGGGACTACACAGCCGAGGAGAGAAGGAAATGAAACATCAAGACTGAAGAAGTTGTCGCAGCACAGGGTATGACAAGAACTGGCAGAGTCTATACCCCTGAACATCTGGCCAAATCAAGCAAGCAGGCTTCCAACCGGCCTACCCTTATTGAGACATGCCCAGATGACCTTTGGATGAAAGTACAGGCTAAGGAGTATTCGGTCATTGACCAGCTGAACAAGACGCCAGCACAAATATCCATCCTCTCTTTACTACAAAATTCCGAGACGCACAAGAGTGCTTTGTTGAAGGTGTTGAACGAAGCCTATGTGTCGAACAACATCACTAGCGGGGAAATGGCCAATATGGTAGGCTAAGTGATAGAAAGCCACAAGATCACTTTCCATGAGGACGAGTTTCCACCTGAAGGGTTGGGTAACAACAAAGCACTGCACATCACTGTGCAATACGAAGATTATTTCATCACCAGAATCTTGATTGATGGAGGATCCAATCTTAACATCTGTCCGTTGATAACGCTCAAGAAATTGGGTAAAGGGTTGCATGAGATAAAGGAGGATCAATCAACGTGAAAGCTTTCGATGGATCTCAAAGGTCCACCATTGGTGAGATAAGACTATGCTTGCAAATGGGACCAACCTGGTTCGAGATTGACTTCTAAGTGATAGATGTGCCAGCGTCCTACAACCTGTTATTAGGGCAACCCTGGATCCATGTTGTTGGGGCCGTATTATCAACATTACATCAGGATGTGAAGTTCGAGTGGAACCAACAAGAGGTGATTATTCATGGCAATGGTAGAAACCCCATTTACAGTCGACGGACTATTCCGGTGATTGAAGGAAGAAGGAAGCTGGGTGGAGAAACTTATCACCACATTGAACGGGTCAACGCTATCGACACAAACAAATGGTGGAATAGCAAGATCGCAAGTATGATGAATTGGTGAGGGTACGAGTCAGGTAAAGGTCTCGGCAAGAACCTTCAGGGGATTTCCAAACCTATCAAACTCAAGAAGCACGACACCACTTTCGGTTTGGGATACGAATACACTTGGGAAGAATTCAAAAACTCGTCGCCACCATGGCGTGGTCCTTATTAACCTTTGGAGCAACCACTACCGCATCTGGATCAGACCTTCCAACAGGACGACGTTATTTATGGATCAGACGTAGAAGAAGCACTTGCAGCAATGAGGAACTTGTTTCTAGAGGACAGTGATATGGACTGTTGTGTTATTCTCGAGGAGGAGGGGGAGGAAGGCCCTTCCATATAGGCTGTGAGTAGAGGGACATACCTCAAGAATTAGACTGTCGGGACAACCAAAGCTCGACGAGCCTCGGGGTAGCAAGGCTAAAACGAGCGTTATTCATTGTTTTTCTTTACAAAATGATTTCCTTTTTCGCATTTTAATTCCTGCAATAAGATCTTCAATGTTCAAAATAATCGTTCAATTTATCAAAAGCTTAAATTTTTCTTATGAATCAATATATATTGATATCATTTTTCTCTCATTACTTTACCTATACAGCATTACTATTACCTGTCTTGATGAACCGATGACTATGACATGTAACGAGACAACGCAGCAAACGGACGTGGATTCAGAACAAGATGACATACCCGACGAGATTGTCAAAGAAGTTGAGAATTTTGAGAACAGACCTAAGTCCAACCTAGACGAGACTGAAATCGTCAACCTGGGAGATTCAGAAAACATCAATGAAACATGAAACAACATTCATTTGTCACCATCAGAAAATAAAAAATACGCAGAATTTCTAAAGGAGTATGAGGACATATTTCCCTGGTCGTACGACGGCATGACTGGTCTATGTACGTTTACTGTGGCTCACAAATTTCCAACCAATCCAATGTGTCCACCGGTAAAACAAAAGCTCAGGAAGTCCAAACCCGACATGAGTTTGAAAATCAAATAAGAAGTCGCCGAGAAGATCAACACCAAGGTTCTCAGGGTAGTTGAGTACCCGACATGGTTAGCCAACATTGTGCTTACCAAAGAAGGATGGGAAGGTCAGAGACTGTGCCGACTACCAGGATCTCAACCGGGCTAGTCCAAAAAATGACTTCCCTTTGCCAAATATACATATCCTGATTGACAATTGCGCCAAGCATGAACTACAATCATTCGTGGATTGCTTCGCTGGTAATCATCATATCTGGATGGATTCATTACGCCGTGGGGAGTGTACTTCGAAGACTATCCAACAACTTCTTTCACATCGGAGGAATCCAATATAGGAGGACTCCCGATTTGGGATTATTACATTGTGTCGACGCAAAGGAAGCATCCAAGCTGCTAGAGGAGATTCATGCTGGGACCTGTGGACGGCATATGAACAGTTTTGTTCTGGAAAAGAAGATACTTCGAGCTGGTTACTTTTGGATGACTATGGAAATGGACTACGTCCAGTATGTCCGGAAATGCCACCGTTGTCAGATACACACATATATGATAAAGATACCTCCAAACGAGCTTAACGCAACATGCTCACCGTGGTCGTTCGCCGCCTGGGGCATGGATAATATTGGACCAATCGAGCTTGCCGCCTCCAACGGACACAGGTTCATTCTGGTAGCCATCGACTATTTACCAAACATGTCAAAGCAGTATCCTACAAAGCAGTGACTAAGAAAGTCGTGGTAGACTTTTTCCGCAACTGTATTGTTTGTCGATTCGGGATTCCTGAGTCAATCATCACCGACAATGGTTCCAATCTCAACAGTGACTTGATGAAAGCTATGTGCGAGGCTTTCAAGATCAAACACAAGAATTCCATAGCTTACAGACCTCAGATGAATGGAGTTGTAGAAGCCGCCAACAAAAACATCAAGANAGATCAAACACAAGAATTCCATAGCTTACAAACCTCAGTGAAACGAGAAGTTATCATTTGCCTTATTGGGATATCGTACCACAGTTCGCACCTCAACAGGGGCAACTCCCTATATTCTAGTTTATGGTACTAAGGTTGTTATTCCTGCCAAAGTTGAGATTCCATCTCTAAGAATTACACAAGAAGCTGAGCTCAACGACGCAGAATGGGTAAAGAGCCATTATGAGCAACTAGACCTCATAGACGAAAAGAGAATGAATGAAGTCTGTCATGGTCAACTCTATCAGAACAGAATGACCCGAGCCTTCAACAAGAGAGTCAAGCCTAGACAGTTCACGCCGGGGCAGCTGGTGCTGAAGAAGATCTTTCCACATCAAGATGAAGCCAAAGGTAAGTTCTCTCCCAACTGGCAGGCTCCGTACATGTTTCACCGGGTATTGACAGGAGGAGCACTTATACTCGCAGAAATGGACGGAGAAGCCTGGCCAAAGCTGATCAATTCAGATGCAGTCAAGCACTACTATGTGTAATCTTTATGCTTTTATCAATGATGTAAATTGAACTACACCTAACCTGATTCCCGTTTAAGAGGGGATACGTAGGCAGCCCTACGGGTTCGGTCACAATTCAATAAAAATTTCATTTTTCCCCGCAATTGGAAATTGGGCAGTATTTTGAGGAGGACCCTCAAAATTCTGAATCAAGTTCAGCCAATCGCCGCACGAGAAACAGCCAGACGCATTCATCCATCCAACTGGGGCAGAATTTTGAGGAGGACCCTAAAATTTTGAACCAAGATAAGCCAATCGCCTCACGAGCAACAGTCAAAGACATTCACCCATCAAACTAGGGCGGAATTTTGAGGAGGACCCTCAAAATTCCGTAGTAGGATAGGTTGCAATGTACCGAGCCGTGTCATGGTCGTCGGTTCATCCCAAAATTATTTATTAATTATATATTATGCTTTCACAAAATCATGCATGTTTGTTTTTGAAACAGCTTTGTTTAGCAACGCTACCCTAATAATACAGACAATATCATCAGATCGAGTCCAGCGAGTCAAGAAAATCCAGCGGGGATACAAACTAACCCCCCCCCCCCCAATTTATAGAACTCACGATCTTTCTTTGGTTGCAGGCACTAAGGTTGCAAAATCCCTAAACGAACTGTCCACCCAGAGGAGAAACGTTGTCCAAAATACGACTCTCAAAACTGTTGCACTTGCCGACGTTCGCACATGCCTTAATGCTCCACAGTCACAATGCTCTCAATAATCACAATGCCGCAATTCATCACCAGCTAAGAATTCCTACTGTCATTTTATTTCTTTCATAAGGCTACATTTCTGCCTTCCGAGGTTAAGCTCTACCTCTATCTACATTTTGCATTAAGGTACTAATCTGCCTTCCAAGGATAAGATCTAACTCCATCTACATCATTGCATAAGGCTACCATTCTGCCTTCTGAGACTAAACGCTGTCTCCCTCTGCATTTGCATCTTTGCATAAGGCTACCATTCTGCCTTCCGAGGTTAAGCTTTACCTCCATCTACATCGTTGCATAAGGCTACCATTCTGCCTTCCGAGACTAAAAGCTGTCTCCATCTGCATTTTCATCTTTGCATAAGGCTACCATTCTGCCTTCCAAGGTTAAGCTCTACCTCCATCTACATCATTGCATAAGGCTACCATTCTGCCTTCCAAGACTAAACGTTGTCTCGATCTGCATTTGCGTATTTGCATAAGGCTACCATTCTGCCTTCCGAGGTTAATCCCTACCTCCATCTACATCATTGCATAAGGCTACCATTCTGCCTTCTGAGACTAAGCACTGTCTTCATCTGCATTGCATAAGGCTACCATTCTGCCTTCCGAGGCTAAGCTCTGCATCCAATTTACCTTTCGAGACTAACCGTTCTCTCAAGAACTATTTACTTCGCTTTCTTTTCGAGCTAAGCTCTGCCCTTTTATTCGCAAGACTAAGCTCTGTCTCGTCAGTATCATTCTATTGCATCTGCATGGGCTGAAATATCGCCAACTTATCTAAAGGCGTCATCGTTCGGAGGCACCATTTTCATGGCCCGAGAACACCATGCCATGGCCTGAGGATCTCTTTCAACCTCTGCATATCATTATTCAAAGGCATCATGGTTCGGAGGCACCATCCTCATGGCCCGAGAACATCATTTTCATGGGCTGCGAATCCTGCATCAAGCAATTCATAGCCCAGGACGTCATGGTCTGAGGACGTCATCCTTAACCGTCCGAAGACATCATTCATGGTCCAACGAGAATATGCATCATGTTTAAATTACGCACAATATATGCTTGTATTATTTATTTGTAGGTAAAACGGCGAGCAAACTGCCATCCCGGCAGGATAGGTTCCGCTCCAGTTCTCCTAACCACCCCGTAAGCCGATTACTCAATCAGTCCCAAATATTGCGTCCGTTCTTGTAAGAAACTTCATCGGTATACTTCACCGATGACTCCTGAACTACATACGGCCTGATTCCTGTAAAACCAGGTATTTGTAGGCAACTCAGAAACTAGGGTGCGGCCGGAATCTCTCCAAACCATTTCACTCGATCAAAATTGGCCATTATATCTTTACCCGACAACTCTTTCATCCTTCCCGGGTAAAGAGGGGTAGCTGTTGATACCCAATTTTTTCCTCAAACTATTTTAAAATTTGCATATGTTCCTTCAAAGTCACTTTTTTTAATAACTGGTATTTTTCCATAATTTTTCATATTTTATTAATTTCTTTTCCAATTTATTCAGTACTTTAAATTCAATAATTATTCCTAAATTATATTACAAATAATTCCAAAATATTTCCCAGCTCAATACATCATTTTTAATCCTATTAGGATTTAATTATTTCACAAATTAGCAAATTTGACATTAGTTAATTATAATTACAGTAATTTTATAATTATAGCCTAATTGTATATTTATACCATTTTAAATCATTAATTAGCCATTTTATATTTTAATATTAGCTAATTACCTTAATTTCATTTATTTAGCCTCAATTTCATTTTTTTTATTTATATAATTAATAGCTATTTTTTATTAATTATTTATCTATTTTAGTGGGTATTTAACAAGTAGCCATTTTAATTTCAATTTTAGCCTAATTCAATTTAACCCCCAACCCAATTAAAACCAGCCCAATACACAAGCCCAACCTCTAAGCCCACCCGACCCAATTCCCTTTTTAGTCTGGACCGTTGATCATTTCTAATCAACGGACCAGATTAATCCTTACCTTAATTAGACCTAACGACTACCCCTTTCCCCTCATTCACTCCTCTCAGACTCTCTCTCTATCTCTCTGGGTCTCTCTAGATACTTCTTCTCTCTTCACCTACGATGAGGTATGTTCATCTCCTCCGACCATCTCCTCGCTAGAAACCTTGAAGGTCTCACCTCCTAGCATCCTTATGTATTCATCCCTTACGCTTGTGTCACCGTTCAGGGCTCTCAAGTGAACTAGAGACGGTTCAACTTATCTCTACGGTCTCATGCCATTTTCTCCGTCCATCTATGGTTGGTCGAGTAATATCTACCCCTTTCCTGCCAAATGCCGGTAATATCTCTAAGTTTCTTCTTCTTTTTTTGGGTTCTCCTAGAAACCCTAACTTCGAACCTTCTGATCTTTCTAGATCTGTAACATATCTATGTGCATCTCAAGGTTTTCACATGTTTTCCTCAAAAAATCTCTTTGTTTTCAAACGATTTCCTCACTTTCAAAACTGGGGTTTCTTAACCCCTTTCAAAAACGATTCTTCTACCGATTTTAAGTATTTTCTACTGTGTTTGAATAATTCTCGTATGTTTTTCTTTCCATCTCACTTGTTATGCTAAAAATCCCTAATTTTTAGATCGTCTCTGATAATATGTTCGTTTAATCTTTACGTGTTCCTGTTTCTTATTAAACGATCTGTGCTTTTTGTGATTTTTACCCTATTTGCCTTGTTAGGAATTCAGATTCTTGTCTATCCTGCTTTGATACGTACTATGTTCTAGTTTGAATCCTCGATTTTGTGTGATTCTTACTTTACCTAGGGTTTTCTGATTCTTGATTAACATATGTTATTCCAGTATTATTTGATTAAGGCTTTATTAATTTTTCTACTCTATGGCCTTTACTGATTTTGATTTCCCTCTAAAACTGGGATATTTCCCTTTGAATGATACCTCTGTACTGTTTTTCGAATTGTTCCCTTGTTTGTGTGATACTTTCCTTAGTTAGCATTGAGTCCCTGTGATTTTCAATCCCATCCGTGATTCTTGTGACTAATTTTAAGAACTAAATTGTACTCTACCCTATTTATGTGCACGAATATGCTGCTGATTGTTTGAAATATACTCTCCCTAATTATGTGTTATGAACCTAGACTTAATTTCTTGCTACATGCCTTACTACTCTTATTATATTAATAATTATCTCATGACTGGTTCTTTCCTTATGTGACACCAAGTATGACCATTTGAATTAGGACTCCTTAATTAAAGGGAGTCCGGGTCTGTGATTGATTCTAACTGAATTTGATTTCCATTGATTGATTAATCGGTACTTATTACCCTATTTTCCACTCATTTTGAAAAGCTATAAATACTTCACACTTTTTTTAGCATAACACAGTTCAAGCTCTCCCTCTCACACACAAACATACTTTGTTCTGAACTTTTCTTTCTCTCTTGTTGTTTGCTTGCTACTCAGTCGGCTAAAAGCCAAGACTGAGTAACTCTATTACTCTACTTGCTCTACTGTGTCGTTGTTCTATTTGCATTACTGCTCTATTGGTCTATATTGTTCTATACATTGCTGCTCTCCTTCTCTGCGCACTACTGCTCCTTTACTCTGCACTTACTTCATCATCTAACTGGTATGTTCTCAGTTTAATTTTAAGGTTTCCAAAATAACATGCTTCAGTCTGTATTACAGTTCCTTTTATTCCTATTATGTGTCTACTTATGGTTTTATTGCTTACCCTGCAACTAGCATGCCTATTTATTAAACTATCTATATGGTTACTCTCTAGTACATCATGTCTATTACTTTCTATATGTCCCATTAATACTTCTTCCCTATCCCCTGACCCCAGTACATGATAAGCATGAAGTTCTGAACATAGTGTGTACTCTAACACCCCACAACCTGATACTATTTGGATCCTTATATGAATCCTTGTAAAGGACTATGCTATGACAATTTAAGTCTTGTAATACTTTTCTGAGGCCTACTTGTGTGCAAGCCTGTTCCTATGTTCTTCATACTTGTCCCCAATCCCTCATCTCCCTGCTTGTGGTTGTTGAACTTGCCTTAATTCCTGTTTATTGTTCTGTGTGTGTTGTTTGAGTATGTTGGTTGTACTACTGCCTTACCCTTTTTAAGCTAATTTTCATTAAACCTCTCTATTTCTCAAAACTATTTTAAAACTGTTCTTACTCACTATGAGCACTTCCACTATACTCTTAGACATTAGGTTCTGCCCTTCTTGTGTGAGCATTGCCTTGGGACCCATGAGCTCCCTCTGAACTTTGACACACAAGAGCTGGCCTTTCCACACTTACTCCATCTTGGTTATGAAATCTGGGTGTGAGCACCGCCCAGGGATCCCTTGAGATCCTTAGGAAACTTTGACACACCTGGATCATGTGAAGGGTTGTGAACCAATGGCATTTGAGAATCGGGAAAGTTGGGCCTACTATGGAAGGCTCCCTATAGTTAACTTCTTCTTTTCCTTTTAATTATGTAATTCATATTCAGTGGTTTGTAATAATTTTTAAAAATGATTCTGATGTTGGATAGTGGAAATGGTTGGGGATATGCATGCTATAGTGTAAGTATGGGTAGATATCATGTTTTTCTAGGTTTATTTTTTTTTATATGCGCACTAGTAACCATGTCTAGGAATAAAGTATGACATGCATTTAGATACCATGTCACTTAGGTTCATACATCTGCTTTTCTTTCAGCATGTCATCACTCCTTGCCTTCACTTAGAAATCTTGTTCATAGGATCAGTAATAACAACAAAAAATGTTACCATTTGATTCTGTCCATGCATTCTGAAAAAATGTAGTCTAGATCATGCCTTAGAACAAATGTGCAATCATGCTATACACGTAGAGATCATGTTCTAGGTAAACAACGATTAAAATCTGTCAGATGTGCTATTCCTGAAGTTATGCATAATGTTGTGATCTTGCATTCATTTAGAAAAAAATCATGTTTAAGTTATCATGTTGCATTAGAATCATGCCTTAGGGTCATACTTACTCAAATCACACCTATTTTAAATATACATGTCTAAAACAGTCCCTGTTCTAATAAGCTGGAAATCGGTCTTTGGTAAACACTTAGAATCACATGCTATTAGGACTGGTAATCTGAAACCCTTTTAACAAAGCTGTACAACTGCTGCATGTTATTTTACACCTAGGCGAGCCTTAGGAAATCAGTTACAAGGAATAAAACTAGATATGTCTTTGTGATCATGTTTAACTACCAGCATGCTAAAACCAGTAGGCAAGCCGACTAGGACTCCCTCTCTGAGTTATGAAAAATCTGATCCTGCTATTGTCATTTAGATATCATGCTTAGGAACTGAAACTGGACCCAAATTTGTGTATGAGGCATGTTGTGTATGTGCAATATATGTGGAGGTATACTTGATCCCCTTAATTGTTTTGCATGTTCTTCCCTTATGTGCAGTCCTACCTGTTTTTTTATCAGTCGCCCTAGAATTTGTACCTTTAAAACCTGATGGTCTGCCTAGCACCTCCCTTTAGGATAGGAGTCCTAATTTCCTTCGGGACTAATAGGAAGGGACGAGTAACAACATGCAATAGAGTTCGTGACCAACACGCTCTTTAATTACCTTCAAGGGGTGGGAAAAGGTAGAATATGGATATGATGACCGGTGCGCTAATACCACGTGTATCCCCTCTTCGAGGAGTGTCATACCGGGTATTTCATTGATGTGATCCATATTATAAACAAACCTAGGAACCCCTTTATTCCCATAAACATGCTTAGATTATAATTATTTTCAAAATCTAGCTTTAATTTTAACTGTTTCTAAACCTATGTGTACTTAGACTAAATCCCCTACTATTTGAGCCATATTTGTTTATTTGCTAACTGTACAAAATTCACAAAAGCTGTTTGGCCAGGAACCACACTTGTGGATCCTGAGGGGTGCCTAACACCTTCCCCTTAGGATAATTTCAAGCCCTTACTCTATCTCTGGTTAACAACCTAGTTATAGATAAACCCCCTTAGGTGCCCTAACGCACCTCAAACCCGTTAGGTGGCGACTCTACTCTCTTCACTCTTCCTTAAAGGAGTTGTCCAAAAATATCAAAAACCCTGACCGATCCGAAAGGAGAGGAAAAAGGGGGCACGACACTCTGTAGAACTTACCCTTAAGTTTTGGTGGAACCTTCTTGTCACCGAAAACATCGGAAGCGAGTCTCCATTTCATCCATCCCGCCCCAATATGATGTGTGATATCTTCATCAATCTCTCCATCCCCCTGAATAATAGACCCGATACTTAAAACTCCCACTCCTAAGGATGACCTGTGAGTCCAACCTCACCTCTCCCCTTCTTGAGTCTCGCCATTGTACTTGCACTCCAAGTATTCTGTCTTAGTCTTGCTCAACTTGAAACCTTTAGATTCCAGGGTCTGCCGCCATACCTCTAATTGCGCGTTCACACTGTCTCACGTCTCGTCAATCAATACAATATTATCTGCAAATAGCATGCACCACGACACCTCTCCTTGGATGTGGTGCGTCAATACGTCCATTACCAGAGCAAACAAAAAAAGGCTGAGTGTCGATCCCTGATGCAACCCCATCATAATCGGAAAATGGTCCAAGTCCCCACCCACTGTCCTCACCCGGGTCTTCATTCTATCATACATGTCCTTAATCAACCTAACATAGGCAACAAGTACACCTCTAGCCTCCAAACATCTCCACAAAACCTCCCTCGGAACTTTATCATATGCCTTTTTAAGTCAATGAACACCATATGCAAGTCCTTCTTTCTCTCCCTATACTGCTCCATCAATCTCCTAACAGAGTAGATGGCTTATGTAGTTGAACGCCCCGGCATATATCCAAACTAGTATACGTATAGACATACGTAAAATCTTCCTTGGTAAAGGTAACCTGCTCTGTCAAATCCGGAGCAAGGATGTTAAGGTTTGGGCAGTTGCAGTTCTCCTTCACGGCAAGAATACTGGAAGGGCGAATAGAGGAAGGGTACCTGCTAACGACCCAAGTTCATGGGGATGCGGATGGAAACTTCTCCTGGAAGTCATTGATAATACTCAGGTGTTTGGGTATGATGGTTTTTGGGAGGATCAGCGTTAACGTAAACTTCTTTATCCTTGTTTCTCTTCGGGCCTCCGTCGAAGAGAAGACCAGAGTTTCTAAAAGATTCAGTAGAAGAAGCCATAACAGTAAAAATGTAGTAAATTTTTTTAGAGAAAGTTAGAGAAGATGAAAGTTTTCCAAGCAGGAGGAGGTTAAGTGCAGAGAAGATGACGAACTTGTGAAGATTTTGGAAGTGAAAGAGGTAAAATGATGGGTATAATTAAATATATAGACGGCAAAAATCATGGTCAGGATTACCTCAAGAACGGGCAAAAATATTGCTGAATCCTGGGACAACACATGTTCGGGGTATTAAATGCGAGAAGACGTGTTCAAGCATCAGAGACTGTCCAGAGATTTCCGCCAAGAAAGGGGTCTTCACCAACTTCTCAGTGACACAACGATATGTCACCGGAAAGCAGAGAGATTATCTGTATAAGGTAAAATTGGTCTAATAAATGGTCCAATGATAGCATGTCACGTGGAACCGAAGACAAGTAAAAGATGAATCAAGTAACTAGTAGTACCGAGAACAACAACTACAGTTGGTACCGGATAAACCCCGAAGGGAGCCTGGTCAATGGGAGCAGTTTGAATGTTTGTCATCAGATAGCATTCAATGAATAATATTCTCTATCATTAAATGGGCAGCCGTTGCAGAAAATATTTGCATTCATGGCCTGCCGTTACATAATCATTGATGACTCTTTTATTGTCATTTTAGTGGGGCTTGATCCTAAGATCTTGTTTCCCTAAGTATAGCTATAAATAGCAGGTTCAGTAGCCATTGTAAGACACAAAATTCTTGGTAAAACTTATGTTGTATTCTACTTTCACTCTCAATTAAACAACTTTCTTTGCTCTTTTATATTGCTCTCATTTCTGTCCTTGTAGACGCTGTTCTCGGAGCCAGGCTTGTCGTTTTCTTCAATTTTTATTCGCTAAGTCTCTCTTTTAATATTGTTTATTTATCATTTTTCGATCGAATCAGTTCGCTTGTCATATAAATCAAGTAACAAATTTAATTGTACTATTTTACGGGTAAACAAAAAATGTGTCACCTTATTTTCTTGCCTGAAATTATATCCGATCCCTAGGGCCTTCGCCTTCGTGCATTCTAACGATTATTAAAAATTTGTTACCAAAATAATAAGAACGATTTTCTTCTCCAAATTGAAATTTCGAAGTTAAAATAACAAATAAAATGCCGCACTAACTATAAATGGAACAGTGTAGTTGTGATTAGGTGATAGGGCTTAGTAAAAAAGACAATAAACGTTACTACTAAACTAGAATTGTTGTCTTATCATTCTAAGTAGAAGGGGGAAAAAAGCAATAGAAACAGAGAAGGACTAATTGGAGCAACTAAACTTAATTAACTCCACAAGAGGAGAATTTAGTAGTACCTCATTTATAGTTTAAAGAGTTTAAGTTCTAGCATTGATAGCTCAAAAAAAACTACACAATTAGATACTTACACTATTAGGTAATTAATTGAAAGCAATTGCAGATAACCCTCTTTAATAGAAGTTTATTTTAACCCGAAAGGTTGGCAAATAATAATATGTTATAAACTGTTAACTTACATTGATATGCAAAACGTTTTTTGTTTTTTCGGTAAATAAAAGATTTTATTACCAAAGGCAATAAGTACAAATAACAAGGAAAGGTTGTCGATGAGTTCTCTGTTATTACCCGTTTTCAAAATTAAGAATGTTGGTATTACTGTGTTCAAATCAGAAATATCAGAGAAGTAAGGAAATGTTAGTTCATAAATATATCGTAAAATAATTTCAAGCCCACTGAATTCACAGTATGTCCTTAAGGAATATAATTCCCTCACTGTTGCCCAAGGTATACGGATTAATTCTTCCCAGGATAGAACGGAATAACTATTCGGTGATAGCGGCAATTCAATTCACAGAACTTCAGCGAACTCAACAAACGGAGCAAATCACACTTGACACTTATGTTTATTTAGAAAATAATGCAACAAAGTAGAAAAGAGGGGAGATGATTTCAGATTTTCCATGTATGAAAAATGAGGCCAAGCCTCTAAATTTATAGATAATGAAAGGGTGAGATGAAGATGTGCAATCCAAGAGGTACCTCTTCCATTTCTCATTCATACCCCTTAATAAAAACGCAACAATCCCCCACATGAATGGGGAATGGACATATGTGGAAATACATGCATGAAAATATTGTGTGATTCGCAATTAAGGATTAATCGCATCTGGATAAGTAGGTTTCCCTTTGAACTTTCCATAGTGAACTTATGTCAGATATACTCGGTCAATCGGTAGTTGAACCGTCAAGCTTTGATGTATACCTAGACAACCACAAGTCACACAATCAATCCTTAACCGTCTTTGGTTCTCACGGTTGTGTTCGTTTCAACCATGAGCACCGCATGGTTTCATGAGTGCTTAAAGGATGGGCCTTTACTTTCATTCTCCTTAAAGAGGCTTACACTTCACACTCACATAGGTTATTTCTAAACGTGTAATCCTATAGACACACTATCTAGTCATATCCTACCAGACTTAGCAAATCATTAAAAAGCTTTATGCTTTATTGACTCATCAAAAAGCCTTAATGCTTTACCTTGATTTCTGAACATTGTCTTCATCACGAGAATGAGAATTATTTGACAATGTTGAACCGTTATTCATAACTTTGTTTGATCTCTTTGAACCTAGCTCTTGGTACCTCCGGTCTGCTAGGTAAAGTTACCGCCATGATGACTTGTCCTAGGCCTTATCCCCATTCCCTTCGATGATCTTTCAACTGCCTCTCTAGATAGGCCTTTTGTAATTGGATCCGACACATTATCTGTTGACTTTACGTAGTCAGTCGTGATAACACTACTAGAGAGTATTTGTCTAACGGTATTGTGTCTCCATCGAATGTGACCAGATTTTTCGTTATACGTAACGCTCCCTGCCCTACCTATTGCCGTTTGACTATCATAATGTATATATATATATGTTCCAAAGGTTTGGGCCAAAATGGAATATCTTCCAAGAAATTCCGGAGCCATTCAGCTTCTTCATCGGCTTTGTCTAAGACTATAAACTCAACCTCCAAGACATCGCTCCTCCACCGACTGTTTAGAATCTATTGAACCGGTGATCTAATTTGCATCACTATATCCCTCTATTATCGCGGGATACTTATTGTAGTGCAAAGTATAATTTTGAGTATATTTCAAATATCTCAACACTCATTTCATAGTCATGACAGTTCAATCTGAACTTCCTTATGTCGTAGATTAATACGTCCCGACTTTCTATTGCATATCGGATTATTGACTACACTTAATGTAGCAATAGTATATTATAACAACAGCTGGAATGTTTGGCATCAGTTGTGGCCACAACTTTTTAATAACTAACACATTTTGCAATCACCCCGTCATTTTCAAGCATTTGTATGTTATTTATTCATACTTCTATATGATATGACAATTATAGCACCTTCATTCATGAAACAAATCCAACTTGCAATGGATTTTGGTCATGTTCATCTGTTGGTTCACCTCATTATAGACCAACGTATTAATACGTCTCTGTTCATGAATGGTCATGTTTATACAAAATATGCAAACGCACTTTTCATGAAAAGTCGCAACCTTCGAAGTGACTTCCTTTCATAAACGAGCTAAACAATATAAAATTTCAAGAAAGAAACAACCTTTCAAGAAAGGCAAGTGATCAATTTTCTAATTGTTAGTTTCACTCAACTAGTCTTCACTATGATTGAACAAATAATGAGTTTATCGACTACCATATTAATTTTCACTATTTGTGAGAATATAGACATCATGTCTAATATTGGCTTTTGTCATGCATAATCTAAATTTCCCCACATTTCTAATGTCATGTGCCTTTTCTATTATCCGTTATCCACATATCATCCACATGGCAATATTAATTGGTCAAATTTCGCATGTCATTGTTTGGGTGCTTGTTTTAGTCAGTAAAATGACTTAACAAGTCAAAACATCTTCTTTCTTTTCCAGGAACCACAGTTTGTTCCATATACACTTCTTCCTCCAAATCTCCATTTAAGAAGGTTGTCTTTATGTCCATCTGGTGGGTTTCAAGGCCATACATGGTGACTAACACTATTACCATCCGAATAGATGTAATTCTCATTACCGATGAGTATGTGTCAAAGTAGTCAAGACCTTCTCGTTGTCTTAATCCTTTGGTAATCAATCTTGCCTTATATTTGTCAATGGTACCATCAGCTTTAATTTTCTCTACTTAGAACCCAAAGGTTTATTTCCTTAAGGAAGATCAACCAATTCCCTAGTATGATTACTTATATGGATTTTATCTCACTATTGAATGCCTCTTTTTAATATTGTGCTTTCGAGGAAGATAATATTTCTTTAAACATTTGAGGCTCATTTTCCAACAAGAATGTCAAAAAATTCGGTCCAAAGTAAGTAATTATCCTTTAACGTTTACTACATCTTGGATTTTCCTAATTCAACGTATTTTCCTTTGCTTCTTCCCAAGTTAAATTCGGTCCAAAGTAAGTAGTTATCCTTTAACGTTTACTACGTCTTGGATTTTCCTAATTCAACGTACTTTCTGTTGCTTCTTCCCTAGTTCGCTTAGGTATTTCACTAGACGACTCACATCTCATTTTATACAGATAAGTATTCTTAAAAATTCAACATTATCTGATTCAATTACCATATTAATGTCAAAATTTTCTGATTTATGAACTAGAAAATGATATGCCTTACTATTTCTTGCATATCCAATGAAAACGAAATCAACCGTTTTTCGATACGATCTTTATCCTTTTGGGTTAGGAACTTGAACCAACACCCCCACACTTTAAATATTTTAAGTTGGGCTTTCTTCCTTTCCATTTTTCATTTAGAATGAATTGTGTTTTGCTATAAGGAATTCGATTGAGTATTCGGTTAGCTGTAAGAATAGCTTCCCCCATAAGTTCTTGAGTAAAATAGAACTTATCACCAAAGCATTCATCATTTTATTTAATGATTGATTCTTTCTTTCCGCAATTCCATTAGATTGCGGTGACTAAGGGTTGTCGTTTGATGAATAATATCTTATTCCAAGAAGGAGATTCATATTCACCGCACCACATGAACTGTTATTTGCATCACGACAGAGCCAGAATAAATGGTGAAGTTTTTAATCTTCAAACCATTCTGACACATTCCGAATTAATAAACGATGAAGTTTTTAATCTTCAAACCGAGTAATATCTGATACAACTAGATCTAATCAACTGTGAAGTTTTTAATCTTCAAACCGAGTAATATGTGACACAATCAAATTTAATAGATGACAAAGTTTTTAATATTCAAATCGAATAATAAATTAGAGTAGAAAATCACTAAGATTTTAATCTCCAAAACGAGTATAAATTCACTTAGACTTTAATTTCCGATAAATGAGTAGAAAGTCATGAAGACTTTAATCTCAATGAACGAGTAAAAAAACACACAGATTTTAATTTCGAAGCAGGAGTGAAAAATCACAAAGATTTTGTTCTCCATAACGGGTGTAGAAAATCAAGAGAATTTTAATTTTTTCTTCAAACCAGGATAGAAAATCACAAGTATTTTTTATTTTCTTTTCAAATGGCTTTTCAACTAAATCACCGTAACCCCTCACAATTCAATAGTTTGATATATTATTCTTACAAAACAAAAATATGTGTATCTTTACTGATGTTGAACAAAATTCAAGAAGAAGTTTTAATGCATTTTTCGACCCATGGCCATGATTACAAAATTCACATAGCCATTAGTCATCCGACTATTGATCAATATTAAGCCTCAAGCATCAATTCTTGCTATTTCTTCTTTCACCAACTAAGAAACAGGTTTCATCCATATTCTCGATCACCCATGCACCCATAGAACCCTTCACGTGCCAGGAACATTTGGCATGTGTAATGCGTTAATTTCTTGGCATCGCTTCAGTACAACATAGAACAATGTATTCAACAAGAGATACGACATGACTCGTTCACAATGAAAAAAGAGTATCATCTCAAAACATATACAAGTGTCTCTATAATAGAAGGATACCAGAGGACTTAAACACTATTTTTCCTCGATGGACCATGTGATGTACTCCTCTTCTAGATTCTCGTCCTCAAATGATGATTGATGAGAAATGGATATTTATCATGATTCATGTGTGCATGTTCATATACCTAGAGAGTGGGAGAAGATAAAGGCTTGGCTATAACATCTTGTCTCTAACGCCATCAGAAGCGATATCCTCTGCTTTCTTTTTCATTTCTATCAGTTTTAGACTAAACAACTTCTCTATCGGCAATCCAAAAATACTTATTAAATTCCTTAAGCTTGTTATTATCCGTTTTCAAAATTAAGAATATTGGTATTACTGTGTTCAAAATCAGAAAATAATTTATTAATTTATCTGGGTTATTAACCTGCAAGGAAAATAATACCCATAAAAATTTGACAACTTCTACTCGCCTAATCAATTTAGTCTAAACCCTATATTTCTATGATATTAGAGATAAAAAGATCACACTGATAATCTCTTGCACAATTGGCTAAGCACGACGAAAGGTATATTTTTATCCGTATTTGCAAATCAATTCCCCAATGACTAGGTTCAAGATCACGCTCTATTCAATCCTATTGCTATCAAGAATTACCTCTTTCAAGTTCAACTCAAGATTCATATATAGTAGTTCACTGTTAGCTAGGCAGTAAAATAATTAGGCTCAGGTATAAATAAATAACTCAATATGATAAATCAACTCGTCAAATCAATATTCGAATATCAACATTCATGTAAAATCATAACCCTAGAATGAACGAGTTTAGTCACGCATAGTCATGGTAGCAATCTTTAATTCCCAAGAATACATAAAAATTAATAATAAAAGGGAAAAAGAAAAAGTCAAGATGAATTCCACGTTTTTGAACTCTCATATGGCTTTTCTCTGCTTCCAAGTGTGTTCTTGCCTCCCCAAGGTATTCTCTCTCTTCAAAAAGTAGTTATCTCTCATATTTGTATGGTTTATGGTTTAGTTGGGGCGAATTTGGCTTATCCTAATTCAGATTGGAAAAGCTAATTTTTCTGCTCCGGTCCTGGTCTGGCAAAGTGAACATCGCTTCGTTGTCCGGGACTTTTCTGATTTCTTCTGCTCGTATCTCGGTCTGGCAAAGTGAACCTCGCTTAGTTGTCCGAAACTTTTCTCTTCAGCTCTTTTTTCACCAATTTTTCTCCTATTTAATTATTTTCCGTGCAAGTTTGTTCCTACACATAAAAAAACACATAATGAGCATAGTTTCACTTCAAAAGTATTGTGAACTCTCGCAACTCACATAAGAAATAACACATACACACACTCAAAATATGCACTTTTCACCCTTTATCACCACCCCACACTTAAACTCTTTCTGTGCTCGAGCAACTTAAAATTAAGCGCATAGGCAAGAAACACATTTTAAAACATACTTGAGCATCACACCAATGCCAATGGTTTATAACAACACTTAGAATCCAACATAAGAACTATTGTAGTCTTTCTTCAAAATTAGGCTCATGCCAAGACTATTTAACATATTTGTGTGACTTTTCTAACATCCTAACCTCAAAAGATGACTCCAATACATTTCCTACTATAACTTATTTCTTGTTCCAACTCAAAGTGCCTAGACTTTACCAATCCTTTGTAAATCATGTGTCCTCAATACAAATCAAAGATAGAAATTAGTCCATATACTCAAATATGCATTCAAGTATAATTTAAGGACTTACAAATCATAATAATTCTCACTCTCTCAAAGAAACATGTGCATCACGAGGTCGTACCATAGGGTTGTCCGTAGTGTATGTCTCTACTAATCTAAGCTTGCGAAGTCCAAGATCAATTAGGTCTTTTTAGGTTTTAATGTAAGCTAAGGGAAGGGTAGTATATAGTTCTAAGCACTTTAATACACTACACTTAACTGTCAAAAACATGCTCTTCATGACCAGTCCAAGCAATGCCACGAAACCATGTACAATTCAGCCTTTCTCTTTAAGTACAACTATGCATTCTCTAGCCAGATAAGAGGAATAGGAGGTGTATTTTTTATTTTATTTTTCTTTCTTTTTGTTTTGCGTATTGTCTATGGCCTTTTTTTTTCAACACTCTCCCCATTTAGGTTGCCCAACTAATGATCATTCCAAACATACGTGCACCTTTGTCCTTTCTATGATTCCACTCAAAAGCTATCTCAACTCTCACCTTACTCTTTTAGCGACTTAAGTGTTTTCGGAGTTAAGGTTCAAAAATATCTGATTAAGAACAAAAAATGGAATCGACTTGTAATGTGGGTACCAAAGAAAAGGTTTATAGGCTCAAATGAGCTATCTAAGGATAATTTTATTTATGGTGGCATACTAGCTTAATGGACAATCAAAGAAACGCCTACATTATCTCCTAGACTCGTAAAGCATACTTCTTTTTCTTCGACTAATATACAGGGCAAGTTCTAGACTAACACAGTGTAGCACATAATGTAATCAAGACCTCACATCACACAATGCACATGCTTCACTCCGTACGGCTCATGCTCGACTCTCAATTTAAACAACTAAGCATAATAATCATAACAATTCCAACAATTAGGAAGTAATCACAGGAGCCAACAAATGAGCTTAAGTGTAAAAAAAAGCCACACATATAGTCAAGGCATGTGGTTATAAAGATCATGAAGAAAGTACTCAGTTCAAATGCCCCAGACTTAAGCCCCGATATAAAACATGTCAACAGCACAAACGTTCAAGTTCTTCCCATTCCATTATCAGTTCAAAAAGAAGAAGAATACAAAGAAAAATTTGTATTTTTTTCTTTAGACTTTTGTCCCTCAAGAAAATTATCTAGATAATCCATCGTCAGCAAAAGTCCATAATGATTACAAAAAAATCTACCTAAAAATACTCGGTTCAAGCCAATGGCATCTCGGGAGAGAACTGTGGTTTAAAGAAAACCCGGGATTAAGCCACTAAGAAAATGACTAATTATACAATTACAATGGTCATGAGTGTGATCATGCAATTACAAATGTATCACTAGCAATTAAGCACATCAACAAAAATCAAAGTCTAACACTCCACCCCACACTTAAGAATGTGCATTGTCCTCAGTTGCACACTATAAATAACAAGAGTAAGAGAGACTCCATGGTAGGCCAAAGAACGAAGCACTAGCAGCTCACATGATACTCAGACTTCTCCCAAGTATGATCTTTTGTGTGGACACCTCATACTTAGTTCTAACCACCTGCTCGATTTTGCACACATCTACTGGCTTTGATTCTATTCTCCCACTCCTAAAAAATACAAAAACAACACTGCAAAAAAAAATACAATAAAAAAGTAAATAAAAAAAAATAAAAAGAAGTAATAACATTGGGTTGCCTCCCAACAACGCCTTATTATAGTCACGGCATGACTTACACCAACTTTATCACTTTTCCTCCACCTTGAGGATATAAATTGTATCCCCCAATTTTAACTCAAGCTTGCAGTTATGGTTCTGGGGTGGTACGAATACAAAAGAACCAAGAAATAATGTCGCATTTTGCACTTCTTGGCCTTTAAGTGAGAAATATCCCTTTGTCTCTTTGGTATCGCAAATTTCAAAATGTATGCACTTTCTTCCTCATCCACTTACTCCTCCATAGGCCCGAAAGGATCGATTCTCATGTCATCATTCCAACACAATGTTGAAAAGTGGCTAGAATGAGGTCCAATACGCTCCAACTCTAAAGTCGCTTCACTTTTGACATCCTCACGTCTGCACACTTCCTCAACCTTGTCATCTTCAATAATATTTTGGTCGAATGATTGGAACTCCTTTTTATGCTCCAAAATGTCCAGTATCCACAACATATAGTTGTTGGACATCAGACGCCTCAGACTTTTTATTCACAACATATAGTTGTTGGACATCAGACGCTTCAAACTTTTTATTCAATTGAGTCTGCATGTCATGGATATCTCAGCTAAATTGGTCTATCTCTTACCTAAGCCCAGTTCTTCCTTCTATCAGTTGTTCTGCCACATTTGAAAGGCCATTATGGAGAAACCCATGAAATTTAATTAGGTGAGCTTGTTCCTCTAGCCAAGATTGGCTCACTATATCTGCTTCTTCAAAGTTATCTTCTTGTGGGAACTCACTCTCTTCAGCTAATTCTTCCACCTTGCCCTTCATTCTCGTAATTGCTGCACTAATTCTTTTTATAGCTTTTTGATTTTCATCTTGTTGCTTGGCTACTTGCTCACTATGTTCATAATACGGGCAACACGTTCCACATCCTCCACTTCCTTGCTCCTATCAAACGCACAAACATTATTAGAAAAATCATAATAAGAGCTCGGAAAAGAATAAAAAGAATTAGGATATTTATTCCGGTGGTCATCTTGACCACCACACACATTATAAATATTCCATGCAAAAGTTTGAGATGGTGCACCCAACTCGCTCCCAGAAATATTCTCATAATTTTGTCACAAGTTTGGTCCTCCATAATGTGGGCAAGGATCATCAGAATAAGAATAACCAACATTCAACCAAATTTCATTAAAAGATGACATCAAGTAAAAACATATTAAATTATACTAAAACTTGAAAACGCAAAAATAGAAATTAAAACTTGACTTGGTAGGTAGTAAAAGTTTGATCTAGTGGAATAATTAATTTTTATGTCCTGGCAACAACGCCAATAACGTATTGCCCTAAATCGTACACTCAAGCATACATGGTCAATCAAGTAATAAAGAGTAAGTAGAGTATTGTTCCCACAAGGACTTGTGATCAATTATCAACTAAATCAAGCAAATTCTAACTTATCGAGTCAAGAGCAATTTCAAGGTGATTTTCGTTTAATTATTTCTACGAACTATAGTTGCGATTAAAAGAATGACTAATTAACTACCACACTTAGCACCAAAGGTTGAATTCAGTGAGAATAATATTCTAGGGTCATGGTTAAGTAACAATCTTGTTGAATTCTTCTATCAACTCGACTTATCAATTTATTTGGGTTATTAACCTGCAAGGACAATAATATTCATAGAAATTTGACAACTTCTACTCGCCTAATCAATTTATTCTAAACCCTATATTTCTATGAGATTAGAGATAAAAAAAAATTGCATTAATAATCTCTTGCACAATTGGCTAAGCACGACAAATAGATATATTTCTATCCGTACTCGCAAATCAATTCCTCAATAACTAGGTTCAATATCGCGCTCTATTCAATGTTATTGCAATCAAGAATTACCTCTTCCTTTGCCTTGAATTTCTGCTCACTTCAATTCTTCTGGCCAACTCATGTTCTCGCAATTTCGTAGCAAACTATTCCATACTTGTGCAGAAACTTCACATTGGAAAAAAAGATAGGATATACTTTCTGTCTGAGAAGCACATAGTAGACATACTTGATTGTCAAAGTTCATCAATCTATCTTTGGTGGGCAATCTCCCATAAACTGCAAATATGAAGATAAAGATCCATTTGGGAGATCCATAGTTGTTGCAAACTATTTTCCTCCACTATACTTTTGGAAAGTCACCTGATGATACATCTTATTGATTGAAAAGGTTGTCATACTTTTGCACTATCTATGAATCTTGTTTAGGTAGTGCACCCCAAATTCGTCCACCCTTGATGTAATAGTTGTGAACTCACGTAATCCAGAATTTATCTTATTTAGGTATCGCACCTCAAATTCGTCCCCCTTGATGTAATAGTTGTGAATTCACGTAACCCATAGTTTATCATTTTTACAACATAGGTTCCATAATAACTCGCTAATCGTTGCTCTATTCCATACGGTTATATTTACGATATTAAGTCTACCAGCACTAGCCGGATATATAACATACTTTCTCCCATGCAATTAATGCTTTCTTTGTCAATTCCTCTCCTCCGGTCCAAAGAATTTTTTTTATTTATGTACATTGTTAACGTGTATAACTTAAATTTATTTTTAAAATGTAAAGTTCCATTTTCAGTCAAGCCATCTTCTTCCTTTTCCTTATCTTGGCCCTCCTCTCCAAATTAAAATATCAAAAAAGAAGTCGACAATGAATAAACAATGAGTAGTAAGAAAACAAAATTTTGAAAATAAATTACCAACTAAATCCAAAGACAACCATTGGAATTAATTATAGATCACACACCACACCTTGCCATTTAAAATTATATCTCCTCCAAAAGAACAAATCTTTGGGTTCCTTCACCAAATGGCAAAAAGCAAAAGAAGTTGCAAAACATCAAAAAATAAATGATGAAAAGGAACTTCAAAGTCACTCCTCAGTTCTTTAAATAATAATTAAAGCTTGGATTATTTTTGGAAAAAAACATTTAGTTGTTGTTATGAGATTATCATGTCTTAATTGTTTGGAATATAATTTATCTGGTGAATTGGATGTTTGAAGGTGGAGGTTAATTAGTCATTGAGTGGAAGAGTTGTTATATATGGTATTATTTATGCTAATTCAGGTAATATAACTTAATTCTTTTAGGTAGAGAATTCAACAATTTCTTAAGACACTTTTACTTAGGCCTTCAAATGGTGAGGTAAGAATTAACTTGCTGCATTGTACATTTTTACTCTTCCAGCCTTTTTTGGTCCTAATTCTTGATTGACTGGCTCGAACTATTTTCTTAAGACATAACATGCCTCTTATCCATTCTCATTGAACGACGGCGGGGAGCAAATCTTACTAGAAAAACTTATATTGGGTTTAGGGATCATCATGCTCGAACTGATGACTTCCACCACATCAAGGTGACACTTTACCACTGAGTTATATTTTTTTCCCGCTCCATCGAAAAATAGAACTGACTAATCCTAAGTCAAAGGGTCGAGAAACTCAACGCCACTATTCTAGAACAACTTGGAGCAAGTCTTCTTTTCGTACTATTACGGATATGAAAATAATGATCAAAATCGAATTCAATTATCAACTGCCCCTCACAAAAATAAAATTGACTACCGATTCCGAAGAAACTAGAGTTACATCTCTTTTTCATTCAAGAGTTCTTATGCATTTGAATTTCTTCATTTCTCTCAATTAACCATAATTAGTTATATTCTCACTTCAATTCAACCATTAAGCTGTACATTAAATTAAAAATTGAGTGAGTGATAAGTTTTTTTGTATGTGCTCTTTAAAGTATTGTTTGTTGTTTTTTCTGTCAGCTGTATATTCTCCTCCCAAACTCTTAAATGAGCCAACATCTTACGTGGCAAGAACCCATTGGCCACTCAAGGATGACGCCATAAAGAACATTTAGTAGAAGCAATAAATTTCCAAAAGTACCCCTCTCTCTCTTCCTCTTCAGCTCCAACAAAAGCTATACTGCTTCAGATTCAAGAACCTCTCTACCCACTAACCCAAAATCAATAAACAAATACCCTTTAAATCCAATTTCATTTCAACTCTTTTTTCTCCCTCTCTCTTTCTATCAGTACTGTTAAAAAGACTCTGTCTTTATTGCTTCTTCAACGCGCCATTAAAAGGGCCAGTTCAAGAAACAATAAACAATATGACAAACTTCATGATTCTCACGTCCCACATCTCTTAACTTGAAGAAACTAACCTTACCCCATTTTCCCATTTCTTAAATCCAATTCCTTTTTTTCTCTTCCATTACTATAACCATATTTTCTTTGTCAAAATCCAAAGAATTGGTCTTTGCTGGGTTTGGTGTTTCTTGCCATTTCAATTCAAGAATCTGGAAAAAATCATTTCTTTACTGGGTTTGGTGGGTTTTTGCCATTTCAATTCAAGAATCTAGAAAAAAAAATCATTTCTTTATTGGGAATCTTAGACCCATTTTTATACACCCTTTAAAACCATGACAGAGGTACTCCTCTCCTCTTCTCCTTCCTCTTCTTCTCCTTCAATATCTACACCTACCCGCAATGGCCACACATTGTTTGTAGAAGAAGAAATTGAGAGGGGTTCTGAGGTTGCTGTCTGTGATTCTGAGGAAGAAATAGAGGAGAAAAAGAGAGATAAAGAAAGAAGAGATCATTTGTCTTTATTGGCTCTTCTAGTGACATTGTTTAGGAAGAGTTTTTGGATGGCTTGTAAGACAGATAGGGAAGGAGGAGGAGATCTATGTGGTGGTAGTAGGGGTATGGAAATTGGGTGGCCTACTAATGTGCGCCATGTTGCGCATGTTACTTTTGATAGGTTCAATGGATTCTTGGGTCTCCCTGTTGAATTTGAGCCTGAAGTTTCCAGAAGAGCCCCCAGTGCTAGGTACATTGTTTTACTTCTTGTGATTTTTGATGAGGATTTACTTTATGGTTAATCAAAACTTTGTGTTATAGTAATCTTGATATTGGTGATTAGATTAAATAATTCATCATTTGCAAATATGGAATCAGAAGTTTTACTCTTGTGCTATTTTGGTTCCTGCTTCAATTTGA
This sequence comes from Nicotiana paniculata, assembly GCA_005239505.1. NCBI lineage: Eukaryota > Viridiplantae > Streptophyta > Magnoliopsida > Solanales > Solanaceae > Nicotiana > Nicotiana paniculata. Next base: position 43,145 of record ML356662.1, read on the forward strand.
CATTGTGATTTGGTGGAGTATATGTTCAGACACCTCAGGAAAGGGAAAACTGGAAAAAGGATAGTTAATACTAGTATTTAAGAGTTAGTTGTTAGTTGTAGAGAATCTCTCTTTAAAGATTGCTTAGGTTGGGTTTTCAAATTATAAGCAGACATGTTATGTTTCTGCTGCCTCATATAATCGATTTTATCAGTAAGCTTGATAGGGAAATCCAACCTCAATACATTAAGAGTGATTGAAGTCTGCACCCAAGGGTGTGACTTAGTGGTCAATGAAGTGGGTGAGAACCATGAGGTCTCAGTTTCAAATTCCAGCGGAGGTAAAAGCACTAGGTGATTTCTTCCCATCTATCCTGGCCTTGGTGGAGAGAGTTACCTGGTACCCGATATTGGTGGGAGGTAGCAGGTATCCCATGGAATTAGTTGAGGTGCACGCAAGCCCGGACACCACAGTTATTATAAAAAAAGTGATTGAAGTCTCCTGTTACTTGGTGCTGCATTTATTTTTTCCATGCAAAGCACCTTGTTATGTTCCGGGGGTCCTTTCTTTTCTTTTGAGATCCACTAGTTGATTAGCTATAAGTCCTACATTGAGGATCCATCTCCCCTCCACAGAAGCTACCTGAGATTCTGAGAAGACTCGATATGGACATGTCTAGCACTTGGTTATGATACTGTAGATAATTCCTACTAGACTCATACACTTATAATCTTTGATGTTTGGTCTTCCCTCCTTTGTTCTGATTTCTGTAAAAGAGGCATTGAGGCCTTTTTTGAAGAAGTTGTGAATTGTTTCTACATCCCCAAATGCTGTTGGATAAATGCTATAGTGAAGCCATCAGGTCCCTGTGCCTTGTCATTAGCACAATTGTCGACAGGTTTGCAGGCTTCCTCTTCTTAGGACTCCCTTTCCAATCAATTGTGATGTGATTAGTCTATTCCCTGCAAGGATGACATCCAATTCACCTCTTTCTTATACATCTCTATTGAAACTCACAACTATCCCCCTTACCTAAGTTGCTTGGACACGGGTGGGGGTGTACGACTAGGGTGCGGATTTAGAGGTCGGATTTTCAAGATATAAATTCTAGGATTCGGGGACACGGATCCTAGTACGGACACGGGTGCAAGGATCCGGCTAAAAGTAATTCAAAAAAATAAAATATAAAAATATTTGTAAATTATGAGAAAATTTGTGGTATACTTACATATAACTTGTAAATAAAGGACTTCTTTTTTATTCTCAAGTTATAGATAAGTAAAGGATTGATTTCCTAGATAAGGTATGATATTTTCCTCAAATCTACCCTAGTTTTGGTTTTGATTTCGGGAATCAAATTGTATCTGTCTCGAATTTTCCTGTCCTTTGTGTCAAAGTACCCAAAATTGTTTGACCAGATCCGGTACGGATCCCATACCCATACCCATACTAGTGTCGTGTCGACACGGGTGCGGCACCTAAACTGCCGTGTCGGAGCAACTTAGCCCCTTACCTCTCTTGTAAATTGTTCTCCCACGATTGTTGCTTCTTCCAAGTTCCTCCCATTAGTAATAATTTGTTGGTGGAAAAACTGGGAATTGCAATCCCCATTAGAAATTGAGATTTATCTCATTGTTTGCAGTTACTCTTATTGTATTGAATTTTGTGTGGAAGATTGTTGGAGTATTACACTTGAGCATCAGATCATAGAATTTATCTTTTTTTATTTTGGTGGTGTTTGGGGTAACTTGTGCATGCCTTGACTAATCTACCAAGCAGCTTGTTGGTTCAGCCCACTAGCACTGCCACATGAGTTTTCAAGTAGCTAGGATTCCGACTTGAAATCTCTTGCTTGTCACTCCCATAGCTCAACCGCTACCATTATTGTATTCTTCAAAGTGTCTCTTCTTGCATGAGCAGACATTCCATGTGGTCAACATTTTTACAGATGAAGTCATCTGTCTATTACAAGTAGATATTATACTATGTCTTTGTTGTACTTTGATTCTAACTATAATTGTTAAATAATTTAGTGATTGACTCCTTATAGGTTAAGTCTTAGTTCTTGACCATATATCCGTTTTGAGCTCTATATTTAACCTCAGACAACAGTTAACTTAAGTTTTCAAAATAAATCTTTTCTATTTTACATTTTTTGAAAGAGAAAGTGCGGTGATTGATTTAAAAAAGAAATGTAATGCTTGAGTGCTTTAAATGCTGTAACATTTTAGTTATATATTTATGCCTACATATCTTTTATTTCTGCTCCAGCTAGTAGACCTTGAAGATAATTAGGATTCCTTGAAAACGTCTTCATGAACAGAAACTGCTACAGTTCCATTTTTGTCATTAGTGAGTTGCTTGGACTTTTTGCGGATAGAAGATTACTATGATGTTACTAGTATTATACATCATGATATTCATGCAGATATAAATTCTTCTATAAGTATGACTCCATCTTGAAGTGCTATTGACTTTGGTATTCCATCTGTAGTACCACTGTATTTGGAGTGTCAACGGAGTCCATGCAGTTATCATTCGACTCCCGTGGGAATAGTGTTCCAACTATTCTCCTTCTAATGCAAAGACGTTTGTATGCTCAAGGGGGTTTACAGGTGCGTTCTGCGCTTTGTTCTTATTCTTTTAAATATTCAAAAACTGCATTAAAATACTATTGGATGTCATTGTTATCATCATGATCGAGGAGTTGTTCTGTGTCCTATAATTGTTCATTATCATATCGAGTTGTTTGTATTATGTGAGCAGGCAGAAGGGATTTTCAGAATAAATGCTGAAAACAGCGAGGAGGAGCTTGTTAGGGAGCAATTAAACAGGGGAATAGTTCCGGATGGGATTGATGTACATTGTTTGGCAGGCCTCATTAAGGTATATCTCTTCAGACTTGTCATATATTTCATCCTTCGTGAATGCGCAGAAAAACTATTAATATTGTAGACATACATGCATATTAAACATGTGCGCGCACAAACGTGTAACTTTTCACATGGGTGTGTGCACCTACATTATTAAAAATTAATTGTGCTTAGGGAAACCTGAAATTTTGCTGAAAATTACAGATACATGATAAAGGAAATGATTCAATTAGATAGCATATAATATGGTACCTTGCTCAAAATTATGCAGATTGGAACAGTTGCATTAATTCCATTATAGTCATCAGATAATGGGATTCTGAGTGCCTCATTCAATGATATAACCAACTCATTATTTAAATAATATTGATTGCTTTTGGAGGGTTAAAGGCTTTAAGCACGAACAGGCGATAAAAGTCTTGTAAACTTCCTCTTTGCCAAAGCTGTGTAGGTAATAAGAAAAGTGGAAAGAATAAGCCTACACTTCACACGGTCAGTTGCTTTTTGTAGTTCTTGGTAACTCAAGGCATATAACTTCTGATCATATCCTAGAATCGAAGAATGTATAGAGATTCAGATTTCTATTATGAAACCTTGTGTTGATTACTGCATTCATATCTTCCTCTGACCAATTTTACTAGCATTTCAAAATTTTATGTTCCTTGCTTCCTTCAGTCAGGAATCAAATCTAACACGTTCTTTCACTCTTTTCTTGTATACTTGCAGTAGATGACACCAAAACTTAAGATTGAAGCAACTTAGCCTTTTTATTTGCTTGTCAAATTTTACCAATTGGCTGCCAGATCATGTGATAGATTAGTGAAGGAAAAACTCTAGAAACTGATGATCTTTAAAATGCAAACTTAATTAGTAAAAGTCTACATAATTGCACCTTATGCTGCTGTTGTAAGGCTATCGTGGTACTACAGGCTTGCAATTAGACAACTTCCTTTTATGTCCTTGACGTTTATGGTTATTTTGTGAACTGTGATGTTTCTGCTGTAAATGTAGCATTTTATGTTTCACGGTTTCTAGTTTGGTATTTGAATATCTGTTGTTGATATATTTATCCTTGATTTGACATTAACTCAACAGGCTTGGTTCAGGGAGCTGCCAAGTGGGGTGTTGGATACACTTTCTCCCGAGCAGGTCATGCAATGCCAATTAGAAGAGGACAGCGTTGCACTCGTGAGACTTCTGCCGCCAACAGAAGCTGCTCTGCTGGACTGGGCTATCAATCTCATGGCTGATGTTGTCCAGGAAGAACACCTTAACAAGATGAATACGCGCAACATCGCAATGGTGTTTGCTCCTAACATGACACAGGTAATTCCTGGGCACTTGGTTTCTGCGACTATATGCACATTGTTGGCATTTGCTCTTTGGTAGCCGATATAATTTTAGCAAGTAAAACCCAAAGCGTGCCCCCCCCCCCCCCCCCCCCCCNCCCGAAATCCCAAAATTGAAAAAAGATAGGGAAAATTATAACTAGCGAAGAGGAGGGGGTGGGGGTTTTCTCCTCAATACTGGCATGAAACTTCCAATGGAACAGTTTACTGAGTTGAAATTTGGAAAGCCAGCTGTACGGTTTCCTACCGTTATTTTTTCAAATGGGTAATTCATTTTCAACGTGAATCTACTCTAACTTTTGGAAGAAAGTGAAATAAAAAATACCGCAAGTGAGAACAAGTTGCTATTCTTATTCCTTCTATCCTTCTTTTAAAATCAATTAACATCTGAACCATTAAACTGGTTCTGTTTCCGTGGATATCTGCCAACCGTTTCTCCTCTAATGGCTGGATCAGTATAATTAGTAATTTTAAGCTTTTTCCTTGCAGATGGCAGATCCATTGACTGCACTGATGTATGCTGTCCAAGTAATGAATTTCTTGAGGACACTCATCGAAAGGACCTTAAAAGAAAGAGAAGATTCCCTTGTTGAGCCGGCTTCTGTTTCTAACCTAGGCCGACCTGATGAGAATGGTCGTCAAAGTCCACCACAACTATCTCTGGAGAGCACCAATGAATCAGATGAACTGACTGAGCAGGTCTATACTGTAGAAGAGCCCGATTCAGCCCGTGTTTCTGAATCTAATCGAGTAGATAACATCACTGATGATGAATATCTTAGTTATACAACTTCAGAGGAATCCGACGATAGTGTATCTTGTGAAACTCCTATTCATGTTAGTACTATGGCAAGAGAAGCCTGTGTGACAAAAGGTCCAAACTTTGAAGAGGACGCTCAAAGGATAGGCCAGTCGAGTGATTCTAGTCCGATGAAGGATGTTCTGAAAATTGATTTAGAGCCAACTGCAGGTCAGTCTCTGGTAAATGATAGTAAATCTAAAGGAATAAGCAACCTGAGCCGTATAAATTCAATGACAGAGCGGATAGAAGCCTGGCGATAAAGAGGAGTGAACAACTTTCTATGCTGACTAAGATGGTAACAGTTACTATTTGGTTGTGAAAATGTGAATGGTTAATGCTTCATGTATGTGTTCTAGTGTACTGTCGGTGGTTTGTTTTAATTGGTTACGGTTTGATGTGTACATTATACAGTCTACTTTCTAAATGCTAGAACGCGAATATGATTGATCTGCTCTTGCACAATGTGGATGTCCACTTCCATATACCTTATTGCCTAATCTGTGTAGAGGACCAATCCTTTTACTTTTCTTTTGATGAACTGTATTTGGTATGTTAGAGATGCTGATGCTTCAGGACCACAACAAAGATAAAATTTCTCAAATTCTGATGCTACAAGAATGTTCTCATATTAGTAAAAACCTGATCGAGGAAAAACACTCTATCAGAAACAGCCTCTCTCTCTGCCTTCTTAAAGGTAGGGGTAACCGGGTATGGTCTGTGTACACACTACCCTCCCCATATCTCACTTGTGAGATTACATAGGGTTTATTGTTGTTGTTGTTGATCGAGGAAAAACACCCAAATAAAGAAAAAGCACCACTAACAAGTTATTTTTGTGGTTCCATAGTATTGTTGTGCGATAAATTGCTGTAGTGGCCTTCCATTTTCTTTGAAATGAATTGGATGATTAATATGGATCCACAGGGAATATACTCAGCTAGTTGAAAACTACAGGCAGGGGAAGGCAAAGTTAGGTTGATTTTTGAGTGTCAGTTGATAGCAGCAGGGAAGGGAGCCTTGACGTAACTGGTAAAGTTACTACCATGTGACCAGGAGATCGTTCGAGCCGTGGAAACAGTTTCTTGCAGAAATGCAGGGTAAGGCTGCGTACAATAAACCCTTACGATCTGGCCCTTACACGGACCCCACGCATAGCGGGAGCTTAGTGCACCTTGCTGCCCTTTCGCTGATAGCAGTAGTACTATTTTAGTATGTGAAATGTAAACTAGTTTAGGGAGGTGTATCTGGAAATTGACAACAATCTAGCAATTTTGGTCACCCAAATAATAAATCAAAACCAGGATGTGCTAGTTATAGGTGTATAATCTTTCAGCAATCACATCAAAGATACTTATGGAACACTACTTCAAATTGCATGATGAGATAGAAAACTACAGAAAGTTGCTGAGGTCCTGAGTCTTTTTAGTGCTGTCTTGCATGTATAAGTGGCTTTCACTCCATAGTAGAGACCACTTGACTTTTCTCATAGTAGTAAACAAATGTTAGTGCTTTTACTTTAGATCTAATATTTGCTAGGAATTTTTAGTCTTGTCTGAGATTTTTATGTTAGTAGAAAATGTTGAAAATTGAAGCTGAGACAAGCTTAACTGGAGTGATATGGCCGTGAGGATTCATAAAGCCGACCCTAACTTGTTTATTTTCTTTTTTTTGATAATATTAGTATCCGGACTAGCTTGCGCGAATTTCGATTGTTTCACTAGTTACCTGCTATCTCCCACAAGTACAAATACCGGATCTAAACCCCGATCTTCAAGATTTGCACCCACTTTATTGACCACTAAGCGACACCGTTAGGCGCATTATAGTGGTTCCTTATAAACAAATGATAGTGATTTTGTCTGGCCTGATTATAGAAGCAAAATGTGTTCCACGTGAGAATTTCAAGAAATTAAGAGTTTAATACGCTAACTAGCCAAAGATTAGAAAGATAACCCTATTATTCAGCCATTACTCCAACAATATAATCCTGTTGGACTTGCAGTATATTCCAAAGTCAGTTCATTTCCGCGTAAAAAGTAGTTGAATCATTTGTTATATATATCAATAGAAATTACAGTTTGACATGTAGAATTGAGACCACCAAATGAATAGAAGATTTCTAACCACCCATATTTTATTCCACTTTTCAAAGTGAGAGGTACTCCTACAAAACAGCACCTTTCTCCTCTCTTGACTTTATCAGCAATCTCATGTCCATCTCGTGCATAATTTCTTCCTTCTAACACAACAACAAGAAGGTCTTTGCCTTCAATTTTTTTTACTCGTATTCATTATTTTGTTGGTCTTGTTCCAACTAACAAAGAGAAAAAAGCAACAAAAAACAATGGCTGCCTGTGGAAGCCTACAACACATATTTGAGAAACCATTGCCTGAAAATCCAACACTTATTGAATCCCTCTCCTCAACCTCATGGAAAAATTCTAAATCCTTGAAACCTAATATTGATAACTCCTCCTTCACTGAGATTTTCGGCGAACTACATTTCAAAGAAAACAACAACTCTATATCTTCCTCTGCCTCCTCCTCCTCCTCCTCCTCCGTTGTTTCTTCTTCATCCTCTTTTTCTTCTTGTCTACCTCAGTCATCTGCTTCATCATTGTCTTCTTCTTCTTCGTCGTCGTTTTTCCTTGATGCAATTCACCAATCTGAGATTGAAGGGTTGGACAATATTAATGAAAAGTATGAAAGAAACAAGAGCCCAATTTCAAGCTACTATCCAAATACCAATAGCTGCAGCCACAAGAAACAAGACAGGCATAGTGATAGCTTTTCATCAAGAACATCGGATAGTCTATCGATGTGCACAGAAGGCCTTGGATTCGAGAGCTCTGATGACGTTGAGGACCTAATGAATGATTTGAGTATCGAGAATCAGAAACAACAACAAGAAGAAAAAGGGAGAACGCGCGTTCCCTGTAAGCCAGAGAATCAAGTAATAATTAATCATGATTATTCGAAGAGATCAAGAACAAACAAAGGGTCATTTCCACCTCCTATTTCTTGCATAGGGAGAAGTGGGAAGCCCTGGGTTTGCTTTAAATCATTCAGGGAAAATGGGAGGTTTATTCTTAAGGAAATTAGAATTCCTACTCAAGAATTCTTGCATGCATGCAGAGAAGATGGACGTTTAATGATGCATGTTATTCATTCAGATGATGAAATTGTAGATGAAGATGAAGATGAATACGACGACACAGAAAATGTTGAAGAAGAACATGATGATAATCAAGATGCAAAGCATGTATAGGAGTTGAACATCATTAAAACATGTATTGCATGAAAGCTGTTTTGTTTCATAGTTTTTACTTTTTTGTTTTGGTTTTTCCTTTGTCTGCTAAATTCCAAAGTTGCAGGAAACCTGCAAGATGTAGTTTAAAAGCTATGTTTTTCTTCTTCTCTGCAAAATCTGCAAATAAAGAGAAACTGCAAAAGGAATTCTTAATTCCATATCTGGATGCATTTTACTATAGGATTTTTTTATTATTTACTTGCTACATCTTACACCACACACCCCTAGGTGCGATTCTTCCCTGAACCCCGCAGAAATACGGAATACTTTGTACAACAAGCTACCACTTGCTACATCTTATATTTGTTCCCTTTTTTTCTTTTTTTCTTTTACTGTGAATTGAATTTCTGTTTAAGAAAAAGATAAACATTTCGCTTACTATAAATTTTAGAACTTAAACTGGACAAAAAATATAAAAGAATAGAATTTGGAATGGCAATTGGGAGATAGCACAAGGGAGGTAGCTCAAAGACACAGTAATCCTATGTTGAGACAGTGTTGTCAAAGGCGTGCTGAAGCGAGGCTCAAAATAAGTTGAGCGCTTCACCTCGCTTTGTGGGCGTTTTAGTGTCACATCAAGGCTCTAAGGCATACTTTTCCTTGCCAATGAGTGTAATCCTGAAAATATTTATCGTTTTTTTTTTCCATTTCTTTGTCCATATATTTGTTATTCATGCTTATAATTATTAGTCTTGGACTAAATATACATATTCTTACTTCTTCTCCAGTTGCGCGTTTTTTCATTAAAGCCCACGCTTTATTTGCGCTTTGCGCTTAAAGCCCCAACGGATCTTAGAGCTTTTTTATGCTTTTCGCCTTTGATAACACTGCGTTAAGATGAAGATAAAATGCAAAATATCTACAACTTTTTGTAGCCGAAAGTATATGAATATGACCTAAAGAAGCCACCAATATTCTAATTTCAATAGACACATGTAACAATCTGAATCACTAACTAGACATCCTCAAAAACCTACCAATATCCTTAGGACCAACAGAAGAGACTCTCTAAGAAAGAGCCAACGTGAGTTTACCAAATAAAAAATATCAGTTTATCTTCACAATCACAAAGTAAAATGGACAAAAGTTTTAACATTTGTAGTTTCAAATCAGTCTAACAAACAGGACGCTTTTCCTGTGATAAGATTCTGTACAATAATGGTTGCCTTTTTCCAGCATACAACTGGTATTGATTAGATGAGAAAAGATAACAAAACACAGAACCAAATAGAACAGAATCATCACTAAGGGCATCCTTTTAAGCATGCTGAATTATAATATATTCAAAAATTAGTTAATTCGATCAAACTTCAGGAAACGACATCATTAAATTCAAACTTCAAGACATCAAGTCCTAAAGTTCGAAAAATATGTCCAGAAGTCCGAATCTTATATCCTAAATTTTAAGTTAGTGGTTCAGAAATTCAGGACTTTCGAATTAACAACTCAAAAATTTAGGACATTAAGTCCTGAATTCCAAATTAGCAGCTCAAAAATTTAGGATACTTAATCCTGAAGTTTGAGTAAATTGACTAATCTTTAATGGTAAATTGTGAATATATTTTAAATAGCATGCTTAAAGGTGACTACTTGTGCACTTCGCCCGTGTTTGAGCAAAGCTCAGACGCACCTCAACTATCCCACCAATATATGCTAACCCCCAGTAACACAAGTATGAAATCATTTTTGCTACAAAAGCTTACAGCTTGTTTGAGTGATTCTTAGTATCGCATTGTTACTTTATATATAATATATTTTTTGATTTTTGCTTAAATTTTATTATATCGTATTATTAAATTTATTATTATATAATGACAAAAGGTACCACTTTATGATTGATTTGATGTGGTCGCATCGGTACCTTGTCTTTTTCTCTCATCTTGTACTTACTATTAAATAATCCTATTTTATCCTTTACCCTACTTTTTTATATAATTACCTTGCTTTTTCTTTGTAATATGACAAGTATATTTTTCACATTGTTAGTTCATGACATCATGAAATTGCGACAACCAATACAATCTATCCAAACATTGTATAATCAAAACGATACAGTACAATATAATACAATACAATACAACACGATATGCTAAGATACTTATGATCTAGAAAAATATGCATTTGTATAACATATGGCATAACAAGTATCTTAAGTTCCCTGAAAATTATAAACAAAAATCTTCTACACGAAACATAGATTTTTTCCATCAAAACATAGATTTTTTTACTAAGCAGAATAAATCTGTGGCCGTGGTGTTTCCAAGTGGCTGTAGCAATTGGATCATTCATTCCACAAGAAATAATTCCAAACTAGATAGGCACACATGAAAAAAAAACAACTAAACATAGCAAAGAATATGTTCACTTTTCTATCTAAATGGATCAAAACAGAACATAGAGGGCCCCGAAAATGCAATCACTCTATCTAAAAATCAAGAAAATGATATGATGAAAGATATTATGGACCACCAAATATAGCTCCAATGCTTTCAGAGATCTATTGAGAAATTGACATTCCAAGTGTTTATGTCTGGAAATGGTTTTCTGAAATGGGATCTTCCAAAACAGCCATCCACCAGTGTAAACAAATACAAATCAAGGTCCCAATGATGAATGTGTTCACTACTTGGACGTGACAAAAACCATCAAAGTTGCACATTGATGCTACTGATGAAACATTGTGGGATTCAAATTCCCTAACTCTGCCATTCATTGCAGAAAGTGTAGCATGTGACAGATTACAGCATATAACGATTTACATGACACCAGAACTTGAATACAAGATCATATTTTAGTCCTCACTCTTTTATTGATAAGATTGACCCAAAAAAAAAAGGGGCAGGAGAATAGGGGATACTTGATCCATCTTGAATCACTTGACTGGGTTGCTTCCATCTAATGTCAAAAGAACCTTATATAAATCAGGGCGTCGATCACGAAATACCCCCCAACTCTGCCTTTTGGACTTGATTTTGTCCAGATCAAACTGCGCTACAAGAACAGCTTCCTCTTTATCATCAGCAGCTGCTACCAACTCCCCAGTGGGCCCTATTCATTTTTAAACCAGGTTCAAAGCCCCTTAGCAACGTAAGGCAATAGATATTTTTCAAGTTCTATAGCAACAGATTTTTGTCAAATAGCTTACCTGCAATGAAAGAGTAGCCGTAGAATGTTATCGCGCTTTTCCCATGCTCTGTCTCAATTGTCTCCTTTCCAATGCGGTTTGAAGCTACTAAAGGTACCTGAACACGATAAAAATTAAAGTGGACAAAGTGTTTCTAGAAAAAAGACAGAACCAATTTGATTCAAACCAAACCAACAATTTAAAAGTCACTTTCTTGGCTTTGGTCTTGTAAAATGAGAAGTTGAGAACCAACAATTCGAGTTTGGTTTTATTTTGGTGTATTAAAGCCATAGAAATCAAAATTCTTCTTTTACTAAAAGTTGCAAATAATTGTTAGTTTCCTTTTCTACACACAGAACATATAGGAAAATGGCATACATAGTGTACAGTAAATGCTATGCTTGTCGTGAAGAATTGATTAGCAGTGTGTGTGTGTGTGTGTGTGTGTGTGTGCGTGTGTGTGATGGCACATCTTGTAAGATCAAATAGAATATGAATCCAGATTGGGGTACATATAACGTCAGCCCTAGAGTTGAGGAAGAAACCCACACCAAGAAAACACACAGGGAACTACTGAAATAGTCCAGTTTTAAGCTCAAATAGGAGCTACGACAGAAGGGGTTGGTTAAGAGAGGAAAAGCACTTTTGATGGCTATTCCAATCTGTCCAGCAAATATATGAGGGGCATGACTCAGTGTTTCCTTTTTCTTGCATAAACTTTTTGTTGTACATCTCTTCAATTCTTGTCCCTTACAGACATTTTTACCCAATTGTAACGCAGGTACGTTGCTCAGCCAAGCAAAAGAATGATTAAAAGAAAAGAATAAGCTAAAGTAGCTCGGTGTATAATAAAATTAATAAACTAGGATCAAGATGCATAATTAACATTTTAGCTGGACCAAATTCTAACTTGGGACACAACTTTCCTTGTTTTTTTTTTTTTTTGGTTATGCTAAAACCCCACCATCCCAACCCCTTGCCCAGGAGTCGAATAGTGGCCCTTTTCCCACTTTTGCTCCGTTGGTGACTCGAACCCCCAAAATCTTATGACTGAAGGTGGAGGATCCTTGCAACTAGGCTATCCTGCTTATGCCAACATAAACATCCCTTTTACTTATCATTCTTAACAGAAAAAAAAGTTAAAAATGAAAAATAAAACTTACCACATTAGCTCCAGCATGTCCTTGCATCACCCTCCTCCAGTGATCACGAGAATCAAGTCCATCATCTTGAGGTTCAGAACCAATTGCAGTAGGATAGAACAGTACTTCTGCACCTTGAAGTGCCATAGCTCGAGCTGCCTCAGGAAACCACTGATCCCAGCAAATTGCTGGACAGAATTTAATAACAGTCAATACTATCGGTAGTGTATCTTCAGTCTTCACTGTATTTACAACAAGAGTATCTTTGTCCTCTTTAATAAAATCTTAAAATTACAAAGTGAAGTGTATGTAAGTAACTTTTGGAGATTTAAGGTTTTTGCACACAGCAGCACAACTTTTATTTTTCTCATATGTATCCAAATGTTCATCAAAGGTAGAGAACACAATAAAACCTAAAGAACAACCAATTCTCTTACCAACTCCAATTTTTGCATATTTAGTCTGGAACACCTGTTTATGAACACCATTACGTCCATAAGCAAAGGGGAAAGCAGGAAAATATCACTATCACAATATCGTAACAAGACTTCAGTATTCCTTACCTTAAAACCAGTGTCACCAGGATTGAAGTAAAACTTTTCCTGATAACCTGCAGAGACAAACAACTTAAGAGGATGAAAAAGGAGTATTGAAGAAAGTGGTTGAAGGAAATCTAACAGAATAATGACAAGTAGCACAATGATTTTGGAATGTTCTTCCAAGTTTTACTAACCAGGTCCATCGGGAATATGGGACTTCCTGTAAAGTCCAAGATCTGTGCCATCAGCATCAATAATAGCCACAGAATTGTAATGCGCATTATTTGCTTCTTCAAAGAAACTAACTGGTATAACCACTCCCAGCTCCTTCGCAAGCTTCTGCATCCTACAAACATGCACATAGAAAGAACAAGCCAGGTTGTTATTGGAATATGCTAACGAAACCAGCAATAAGACACCAGAAGTAATCAGAATTTTCACCTCACAATGGTTGGATGCCCCTGATATGGTTTTGCTCGATGGAAGAAGTCCTCCCTTTGAGCTTGACAAAAGTAATAGCCCTCGAACAACTCCTGAGATGTAAATAGGGAAGTATCAATGGATACTGGACTGCAGACATGCAGATGAATTTCAAATACTTTCAAAAAGTAGAAGTTCATAGGACTACTCTACAAACTTCAAGAGTATCACCCTAACTCTATTAAAAAAAAATAAGAAACTCGAAACTGAGAGAAAACAATTCTCTTTTAATGTAGATGTATTAAAGACACTGGCACTTTTTGAAGATGAACAAAAATCTGAGTCATGGTACATATAAAATACATGAGATGAAGTTCAATTCGACTGTCTAGCTTAATCACGTGTGTCAAGAATAAGCACAACTGCTAAATGCTGAGCTAAACAAGATTACTTGTCAAAGTGATAGGTCAATTCAAATTGATCTGATAACTCCTTAGGACGGTAATCATTAACTCTTAAACAATCATATACAACTTTTTACCTCATTCTATAGTTATTACTTATTAGTTACCGACACCTATATAACATTGTAAACACCTTGGCTATAAATCCTGTTTTTTTGTTAGCCGCACTCCTAAGGATATTTATACTAAGTAAATGATAATATATAACGGAAGAGTTAGACTCCCTCTAAAGATTCAAGAAAAAACAGTGCACTATGCTGAAATTACAGTAATCAACACTGCATAAGTTTGATTCACTTCAATAGCTTCAACTGGCATCAATTTCAGTCAGTTCACTTAAGTTCATTTGTTTTAACCAAATCTGAACCTTTCTGACACACTCAGGCCAAACCGAATCTTTTTTTTCTCAAGGCCTGCTCATACTGCCCCCCCCCCCCCCCCCCCGGGGGGGTGACAGCTGTTCAGGATTCAGGCACAGCTTCTCTACCTCCACAAGATAAGGGTAAGGTCTGCGTACACACTACCCTCCCTAAACCCCACTTGTGGGATTACACTGGGTTTGTTATTGTTGTAGGATACTTGAATATTTACAACTGTCCGACTCGAATATGTTATATAACCAGTTTTAATATTCTTCTCCGTTCATTTTAGCATGAGCAAGAAAGTATACAAGAGGAAACTATAAAGACGAGTTTAACTCAAACGGTCCTAAAAGTTTGGGGATACGTTTATCTTTGTCCTTATATTATGATCATGAGCATATCTAACCCCCTTAAGTTTAGTAGCTGTGAGACATGTCCTACAAGTCTATAGTCTATACTTCTTGCTTTGACAGCAATTGTTGGTTGCTTACTTAAATTAAAAAAACTGAGTGCTTCTGCTATCAGTTAACAAGCTCCATTAAATGTGACGAAATGGTTCGACGCTGCTCATGGTTCCTTCTATAACCACCTCACTGCTTCAGCAATTATCCCTCATTCTCATACCTGTCTACGAAAAAGAGCCAGTAACAACAGGACAAAATTGTCGTATGAAATGACCCAGCACTCTGTTAAAGACCCGCTATTGTTTTCCATCCTTACTGGCCATTAAATGGTACTTGCTCTCTATGCATTCAAGTTAAGTTTCCACACTTGAAATGTATGGACCAAGAAGCACAGGAGTTATAAAAGAGGTCTGGAGGGAGCTAGGAGTTATCAGGAAATTTTCAGAACTATTACTGAATAAAGCTCTAAATGCTTAAAAGAATGGTGCAGGCGAAGGAACTAGTTAGACTAAGCAACTGAAACAAAAATCAAGCAGAGAAAGAGACAAAATTTTTACACAAACACATAAGAAATATATATACACAGAGAAAAGAATGGTTGAAAGGACGCCTGAAAGAGGATAAAATACAGGAAGAGAAAGGAGAATAATCATACTACTTTAATCGATTAGTGAAACTTCAATTCTGAATATCATGCCTATTGATTTCTAGTAATCCCTATCGACTCACTTATCAGGTTCTTCCTTTCCGTGCCCCTTACCTCAGCTTATTTATTATGTGAAGATTCTTCATCTGGTTTTGGTGCAAGCACATGCTTTATGCTAAGTATTCACGACATATACTTATTTTCGCTTAAATTTTTGAACACTTGCCTATTATATTAGTATAATGGTCTGATATTCAATAGATTGTTCTTTATCCTCCTATCTCTCTTTCTCTCACTCCCTCTCTCTCTCTTAATGTTTTCATGTATAGTTATTTTTATAATGGTTTCAATATCCTGGAAAAGACAGTTGTCCTGCAGCCAAGGTTATTAGGTGCTGTTTTTATTGGACTGGTTATCACCTTTATGAGCAGAAAGTTTTGAAGTACTTTACAATGTGTCAAGTTGTGACTTAGAAACGATATTGACTATCTCGATTGTACATGTAATTCTGCATCCACAGTTGAATTGCAGAATTAACAAGACGTTAAAGAAAGATGCTTCTAGTTTAAAATAACAAAGCACAACAACCATTCCATTACATTTACAGAGTTTGTTAACAGAGACCGAAAGTTCTCAAATATGCTCAGAGTTGTTATTATATTTATGGAAATAAATCTTCTCCCAAACTTAAGGGACCATTCGATCAGGAACTCTCATAAGAACTGGCCAAGCAACTCCTAGTATCAGTTAACATGCTGTTGACAGGCATGACCAAACTAGCATTCTATTAAGCTATGCCCTAAGACAGGCCAAAGGTCTCATCTCTAACCTATTAAGGACCACCAAACCTTTAAATATAAATTTCAACAATCTCAGTGTAAACTACCACGTAAAGGAAGCAATAACACAATTTGAGGGAAAACAAACAGCTCGGGAATAAAGTTCCAGCACTTGAACAAGCAACAATGGATAAAAAAGCTGACAACATGTTCACACATGGGTTCTCGTGTAATAGCCAAATATTCCAACAATGGGGCAGTCTTGTACCTGTATGAGGATGATATTTGCACCCTTTTGATGAGCAGCTCTAACCAATCTGTATCAAAGACATAATCTTAGAGCCACAATATGTAAGGACCTGTTTGGTTTTGATGAATAAGATGAAATCATGGTATAAAATTTGCTACTGCTTTATCCGGTGTTTGGTTGTATTTTGAATCTTGCGTAGCTAATCTTAGTATACTTTACTACAGCAATTGGTGTATTATTTCCCGCATATAGCATGGTACAACAATACAAGGATTAAACACTAAAAAACAAAATTAGCCAAATGTCTTTTCCTCAAACCCATCATTAACACCCTGTATAACCCCCAATTTTAGTACAAATAACCAAAGGCCCGATTTTCAAAATAATCTCAGCATTACAATTCCTGCACCACTGGTTTATAAACCAAACGACCTCTAAATGTCATCAAAATAATTCCCCTTTTGCAAATCTAAAGAATACATATTTGCTCAATGATACCAAATCCCAATTCCCTTACTAGTGAGCTACAAAATTAACCTCTTAGATTACAAAAACATTCTAATTGTGATTGACAAATGAGGACACAACAAAATTCTTCAACTTTCTAGAAATCCTAATTGTATTTCTACTGAAATTGAAAAAGTAACCAAAACTGGCCATATAAGTAATTAAATACATATATGCAAAAGGGGCTATGAAAGAAAGAGGAAAGAAAAACCTCTCGGCAGTGGCGACGTTGGTGGAGACATCGTCGGTACAGGCAAATTGCAGAGCAGCAACAGTCACCAATCGCTTCTTCTCCGCCATTTTTCGCAGAGTGAGATTCTGCTGAGGGAGTGAAACAATTGATATGCTCTTTCAATTATATAATTTATAGTCAAATGAAGAATATTTTAAAACAAAGGCGGTAGGTGTGTGTGGATTGTTTATTTTCTTAGAAAGGATTCTCTTGTAATGAAAATTAAAAATGTTCTTTTGTTCACGTGTTTTGATTCCAAAATTTTGCACTCCAACAACTTTATTGAAGGAAATTTTTGTCATATTTTACATTTGAAAATTAGAATTGTAGAAATATTGTAGTTTTAAATAATTTATTTTATTTTTATTGATATGCTTTTATACGAACAATGACATTTTTAGCATCACAAGAATTTAAGAATACTTTGTTACTTATGTGTTAAAAAATATTTTATCGGGCTTTCGCCTTTTGTATTATTAATCGAGAGCGGGGCGGCAGGCTAAGGTTCGACCCATATCATATTGGACCATGACATGAAGTTAGATTGCCAAGCTCATGATTCAGGGAAAGATCGAGATCAGTCGAGATCGAGACCGAGTGGGATAGAGATCGAGCGAGATCGAGGGAAGCCTGCTGAGTCGAATAACGGGAAGCCAAGATATCCGCGATCGGGCAAGGATCGTGGCGTAAATCTCAGCACGTATCAAGTCAGGACCGGTTAATTAGTCAATCATAGGATTTCCTACTCTATTTAGAATTGTACCATAAGTAGAACTCCTCTACTATATAAGGGGAAGGTCTAATCATTTGTAAACACATCAGATTAACACTATTCAAAGCAATATACTACATTTTTCTCTTAAGCTTTCAATACTCTGTTGCTCAGTTCGTATAGCATACGCATTTGGTTCGAGGGCGACCTAGCTCGAGGTCCAAAGCCGCACATCACATTGGTTTGCTTTGTTTTTATTTACAGTTAATTTCTAATATCAATTTAAACATTTTCTCAGTTTGTGCCAATTGAAATCACATATCCTTAAAATCACTTATAAGTTAACTGTTATCCGTTTTTTAAGGGTAAATAGTTTGGCGCCCACCGTGGGCTAAGGATAATAGTGATTGTCTGGTGCTAATTTTCGTAACACACACTATTTTATACTTGTTCTTATAAGTGTTCTTTTGATTCCAGGATCAACATGTCAAACTCTCAAACAGTACCCACACACATCAACAATGGCCTTGGCTTTATGGCGAAAACAACAACATAGCCGCCCAAGGGAACGAAGTGCCTCCAGTTGACCGTGATGGAGTTCCGGTTGCAGAACCCATCGATGTCAGCTCCCATATTGCCATTAATGAAAATCTGGCCGTTGACCCCGAGAATAGCGTCCGCAAAGACGTTCAATCATCCGGTCAGAACGCACAGGGCGGCGAAGAAGGTAGAATCAGCCTTCGAATAATATTCGAAATGTTGCAGGCTCAACAAGCTGCAACAGCACAACTCCAAAATCAAAAACATGCACCGAGCAGGGTCGAGCCCGAGCCATCGCAGGAAGTTGTTCATAGGGTCGAACGGTGTCGGGAAGATCAAACGAAAATGAATCAGGGACCGACCCCGCTATCATGAAGATGCTCGAGGAGCTGACAAAGTGAATTGAATTGGGGGAGAAGAATATTGATGAAGCAAATGACAAGTAAGTAGAAACATATAACTCCAGAGATAATCAAATTCCGGGGGCACCCTCGATTTTGAAGGGTTTGGATTCAAAGAAGTTCGTGCAAAAATCTTTCCCCCCGAGCGCGACTCCTAAACCCATTCCCAAGAAGTTACATATGCCAGAAATTCCCCAAGTATAATGGAACTACCGACCCCAACGAGCATGTCACTTCTTACACATGCGCAATTAAGTGGAACGATCTAGAGGGCGATGAGATCGAGTCCGTATTGTTGAAGAAATTTGGGGAGACCTTGTCGAAGGGAGCGATGATATGGTACCATAATTTGCCACCCAAATCCATTGATTCTTTTTCCATGCTCGCATATTTCTTCGTTAAATCACATGTTGGAGCCATAAAGGTTGAGACTAGGAAGTCGAACCTCTTCAAAGTGAAGCAGAAAGAAAACGAGATGCTCAGAGAGTTTGTGTCTCGGTTCCAAATGGAACACATGGATCTACCACCGGTAGCCGATGATTGGGCCGTTCAGGACTTCACTCAAGGATTAAACGTACGAAGCTCGGTGGCTTCACAAAATTTAAAATAGAACTTGATCGAATACCCAGCTATCACCTGGGCCGATGTGCATAATCGGTATCAGTCAAAGATTAGGGTCGAAGACAGCTAGTTGGGAACTCCTTCCGGGTCCGTTTATCCTATCAGAACCTCAACAGAGTTAAAAGGGATATTGACCGGGAACCACGGTCAAATAGAGATCATTATTAGCCATACAGTGGAGATCGAAGAAACAACGGGCCTGGACGCAACCCCTTTCGAGGTGATAGAATAAATGATCGAGGTCAGATCTCTCGAGGGCTCATGAGTAAGAGTGATTTCGACAAAAATGTCGAGCCCAAAGAAGCACCGCGGTTATCGGAATACAACTTCAACGTTGATATGTCAGCTAGCATGTCAGCCATCGGGCGCATCAGAGACACTAGGAGGCCTCGACCTATACAGACTGATTCGGCCCAGAGAAATCCAAATCAAATGTGAAAGTATCATGGCACCCATGGTCATAGAACAGAAGATTGCAGACAGCTGAGGGAGGAGGTAGCCTGTTTGGTCAACGAGGGGCATCTTCGATAATTCTTACGATCGGGCTAAGAGACACTTCAAAAACAGAATTCAAACAGACAGAATGAACAAGAGAAGCCACAACACGTAATCCACATGAATTTTGGAGGGGTCGATATTCCTCAAGGACCCGTGTTTAAACGCACCAAGGTGTCGATCACAAGGGAAAAGCAAACTCGGGATTATATGTCGAAAGGGACCTTGTCTTTCAATGATGAGGATGCAGAGGGGATCTTACAATCCCACAACGACGCACTGGTAATATCTGTTCTTATGAATAAAATCAAGTTAAATGTGTTTTGATTGATCTAGGTAGCTCAGCCAACATTATTCGATCGAGGGTCATAGAATAGCTAGGCATACAGGATCAAGTTGTGCCCGCATCCCGAGTACTTAACAGCTTCAACATGGCATGCGAAACCACCAAAGGCGAAATAACTTTGCTAGTGAACGTGAACGTGGACGGGGCCATCCAAGAAACAAAGTTCCATATGATTGAGGGTGACATGAGGTATACTGCCCTATTCGGAAGGCCATGGATCCATAACATGAGGGTATTACCCTCGACCCTTCATTAGGTTCTGAAGTTCCCGACGCTAAATGGAGTCAAAACGGTTTACGGGGAGCAGCCCGCTGCCAAAGAGATGCTTGCAGTCGGCGAACTGATACCAATATCAGCACTCTCATCAACAAAAGTATCAGATTTGAAGGGAAAATAGGAGGCCAAATAGCAACCACAAACACCGTCCTCGACCTAATCAGAGAAGCAAGGGATCAACCATGATGATGACTATGGGCTCCCTCAACAACAACAACAACAACAACAAACTCAGTTTGATCCCAACATATGGTGTCCCTCGAGCCTTCATAATCCCCGATGACTCTGATGCCACCAAGTCAACGGTCGAAGATCTGGAACAAGGCATACTGATCGAACACCTGCCCGAGCGAAAGGTATACCTGGGCACAAGGTTAACCCCCAAGCTCAGGAAAAAACTTATTCAATTCCTTTTAGCTAACATGGATTGCTTTTCTTGGTCCCATCTCGACATGACAGTGATCCCACCAGAAATCACTATCCATAAACTAATCCTGGACCCGAAGTCTCATCCGGTGAAGATAACCAAATCCCACCTGAAATCACTACCCATAATCACTACCCGTAGCTAATATCGATGAATGATCAATGCCATAGCTGGCCACGAGATTCTTAGTTTTATCGATGCCTATTCCAGGTACAACCAAATACAGATGAACCCAGAGGATCAGGAAAAGACCTTGTTTATCACTAAGTACGGCACCTACTGTTATAATGTAATGCCATTCGGACTAAAAAATGCTGGTGTAACTTATCAATGCCTAGTAAATCGAATGATCGAAGAACAAATAGGAAAATCAATGGAGGTTTATATTAATGACATGTTAGTTAAGTCCATGTGAGTAGAGGACCATTTGAAGCATTTCTAGGAAACTTTCAGTATACTGAAAAAGTACAACATGAAGCTCAACCTAGAGAATGTGCATTCGGGGGTCGGCTCAGGCAAGTTTCTCGGCTTCATGGTGTCCAATCGAGGAATTAAGATCAACCCCGATAAAATCAAAGATATCGAGGACATCACGACAGTAGACAACGTAAAGGTCGTGCCGAGGTTAACGAGACGCATAGCCGCCCTGGGTCGATTCATCTCAAGATCCTCGGATAAGAGTCACCAATTCTTATCATTACTGCAGAAAAAGAATAACTTTGCATGGACTCCAGAATGTCAACAAGCCCTGGAAGATCTAAAATGGTACTTATCGAGCTCGTCGTTGCTTCACACGCCTAAAGCAGATGAGTAGCTTTACCTGTATTTAGCTGTATCGGAGATAGTGGTAAGTGGATTCTTGGTCCGAGAAGAACAAGGTATGCAATTCCCAATCTATTATATTAGTCAAACCTTAGGTGAGGCCGAGACCAGATATCCATACTTAGAAAAATTGGTGCTTGCTTTAAGCGCCTCTAAGGAAACTAAAACCATATTTTCAATGCCATCCAATATGTGTTGTAACAACTTATTCACTTCGAAACATTTTGCACAAACAAAAACTTTCGGGTCGGTTGGCCAAATGGGCCCTAGGAATCAGCGGGTACGATATTTAATATCGACCCCGAACAGCCACCGAGTCTTAAATCTTGAAAGACTTTGTGGCTGACTTCATGCCGGCCCTTGTACCCGAGGTTGAAAGAGAACTGTTAGTAAAATTGGGTACATCCCTAGGAGTCTGGACCCTCTTTACGGACGGTGCTTCGAACGCAAAAAGGTTCAGGATAGGCATCATACCAAAACCACCCACAAGTAATGTAGTTAGACAATCTATCAGGACTATGAAATTGATTAACAATGAGGCCGAATATGAGGCCATGATTTCAAGTCTCGAATTAGCTAAAAGCTTGGGAGTGGAGGTCATCGAGGCCTTGTGTGATTCCCTCCTCGTGGTAAACCAAGTTAACAGGACCTTTGAAGTCTGAGTAGACCGAATGCAGAGATACTTGGATAAGATACATGTGACTCTACATCGATTCAAGGAATGGACCTTGCAACATGTACCTCGAGATCAGAACAGTAAGGTCGATGCCCTCGCAAACTTAGGGTCCTCGATCGAAGACGACGAATGCAATTCGGGGGTTGTCGTACAACTCACGAGATCGGTGATCGAAGAAGGTCATGCCGAGATAAACTCCACAAGTTTGACCTGGGATTGGAGAAACAAATACATGGAGTATTTAAAGAACGGGAAGCTCCCATCAGATCTAAAGGAGTCAAGAGCTCTACGCACGAGGGCAACACGATTCACCTTGTCCAAGGACAGAACATTGTTCCAGATGATGTTCGATGGTTCGTTAGTGATATGTCTGGGACTGGGAAATACCGAATACGTCCTAAGGGTCCACGAGGGCACTTGCGGAAATCATTTTGGTGTTGAATCATTGGTCCACAAAGTGATCAGAGTCGGGTACTACTGGATCGACATGGAGAAAGATGCAAAGGAGTTCGTTCGAAAATGCGATAAATGCCAAAGGCATGCGCCAATGATTCATCAACCCGGGGAACTGCTCAATTCGGTCTTATCCCCATGACCGTTCATAAAATGGGGGATGGACATTGTCAGCCCTCTTCCATCGGCCTCAGGTAAAGCTCCATTTATTTTATTTATGACTGATTATTTCTCTAAGTGGGTTGAAGCACAGGCTTTCCAGAAAGTCAAAGAAAAGGAGGTCATAGACTTTATTTGGGATCATATCATGTGTCGATTCGGGACGCCCTCCGAGATTGTGTGTGATAATGGAAAGCAGTTCATCGGCAACAAGGTGACTAAATGTCTCGAGGATCACAAGATCAAAAGGATCCTATCAACACCTTATCATCCCAGCAGGAACGGCCAAGCCGAATCAACTAACAAAACCATCACCCAAAATCTTAAGAAGAGATTGACCGACGCCAAAGGAAAATGGAGAGAAATACTACCCGAGGTTCTATGGGCATACCACACAACATCAAAATCCAGTACCGAAGCTACCCCGTTCTCATTAGTTTATGGCACCGAAGCTCTAATTTCGGTTGAGGCCGGAGAACCTAGACCAGGTTCCGATATGCAATCGAAAAGTCAAATAATGAGGCCCTGAATACGAGCCTAGAATTATTGGATAAAAAACTCCAAGCCGCCCTCGTCCGATTGGCCATCCAAAAATAGCAGATCAAAATATACTATAATCGAATAGCCAATCTTTGACATTTTAATATCGGGGACTTGGTGCTAAGGAAAGTCACCCTCAACACCCGAAATCCGAATGAAGGAAAACTAGGTCCAAACTAGGAAGGACCATACCAGATTCTCGAAATCACCTGAAAAGGATCCTACAAGCTCGGAACGGTGAGTGGAGAACAACTATCGAGCAATTGGAACATATCACACCTAAAACGATACTACTGCTAAGGTACGACCCATCTTCCATTTTCATTTTTGTTTTAGACTAACTCTTGCAGGTGATCAACAAGAATTGACGGTGGATTTTTTGGTAGACGAAACAAAGTCTTTAGGTCTGAAAGCAGTCAAAGCACGTGTTGCACTCTTTTTCCATTAGATCGATTTTGTCCCAAATGGATTTTTCGGCAAGGTTTTTAACGAGGCACGAGCTGACGACAGCCATGCACCACCTATGTCCACAACAGTGAATCGTGCTAACTTTGAATCAAGCTCGATTACGAATTGACATCGAAGAATAGTTCAATAGTATCCGAGGCTCCTTTACAATCAACCTCGAATACTGGGGGGCATTGCCCTTGAATGTCAACTTTGTTGCGAGGAAATTACTTCATAATAGCGGGGTCTCGATAGGTGAAATTTGTAAGGGCCAAACGGTCAAACAAACCGTGCCCACATAGGTTGCTCGAGCCCTGGCACAGAACATGTACACATGTGTAATCATTTTTCGCAAGAATAAAGAGAAGTATTTTTCCTTGCCATTATCTCATATCTTAGAAAAAGTTTTTCTACTTTACAATTTCGTACCATAGTTTGGACGATCACCTGCACACTCGGGGACTGCCGTCCGAAAAACAAAAAGATCAAACTATTAGGCATCGAGGGCATAAGAATTTTTAGGCAACCCTCGAATTTTAAAGGCCACGACCATACTCACTCGGGGACTATCGTTCAGCTCAAACAGCCCGAGTTATCTGACCTCGAGGATAAAAGACCTAATAGGCAGTTCCCCAATCTTTAAAGGCCACGACCACTCCATTCGGGGATTATTATCTCGGGCAAGCCCGAACAAAGCGGGGAAACGAGCCCAACGGACATATCCCATACTAAAAGGCTACGACCGAATTAACACGGTTCGGAGACGTCCAAATTCCGTAACAAAATGTGCCCGAATCCTTTCATAACCGATTTTAAAGGCTACCCCCGACAAAGTCATAAAAGGCTTCGATAATATCGAGCCTCAAAACTCTAACGAATGCAAAAGTTGTTCGAACTCTCGAATGGTTCCTTATTATATCATGTTAAGGCATTCCAAGTTTTCTAAATACGAATGATAAAAACTATTTTGAGCCGAAAGGGTAGAAAGCCTTACATATATAAACAATCTTCTTACAAAGGCTAGATCAGCCAAATACAAAAATACACAGGCCTAAGGGCTGCTTTTACTTCGAGTTCGAGAGATCATTGCGCTCAACTAGAAAGCCTAAGGGTTACCTTATTTCGAGTTCGAGCAGGCCCTCGCTTGACCTTAAATCCTAAAGGCTACTTCGATTTGGTTTCAAACAAATCATATCATCTCGGACCTTAGAATACAACTTCGTTATTTTATAAGACGTTTTAACTTTTTCAAAAGGGAAGAAAGGTTTTATATATACATCAGAAGTTATTTACAAAGGCAACACGACCCGATGAAAGTTCTTTACAAAATCCAAAACATCCATTATAGAAACACAAAAATATGGAATCCTAAAAGGCCTAGTCATATCCGGGAGTTGCATCTTCACCCTTGGGGACCTCTCCATTTTTGGATCCGCTCAGGCTCTCAGAATCATCATCATCAGGGTAAGATAACCCCCTATCTTTAGCTTCGAGCTCCTTAGTGCTCTCAATCTCGGCTGTAAGGTCGAAGCCTCGAGTATGGATCTCCTCAAGAGTCTCCCTACGAGACTGACATTTGGCGTGCTCGGAGACCCAATTTGCTTGAACCTGAGCAGCTTCGGCAACCTCCTTTCCTCGGACCTGAGAAGCTTCAGCATCGGCCCGGTAAATAGCCACTACTGCATCAACATTGACCTTACTCGCTTCGACTTCCGACTTGGCCGCTTCGAGCTTTGTAATCAACTTCTCCCGATCGGAAGTTGCTGAACCAAACTGAGACTGGAGCTCTTCAACTTTCTTAGCTTGCACCAAGACTCTCTCTTTCATGCTTCGAAGTTGGATTTCAGCTGAGGCCAGTTGGGCTTGGGAAGTCTCTTTTCTGAGGCAAGGCA
This sequence comes from Nicotiana paniculata, assembly GCA_005239505.1. Taxonomy (NCBI): domain Eukaryota; kingdom Viridiplantae; phylum Streptophyta; class Magnoliopsida; order Solanales; family Solanaceae; genus Nicotiana; species Nicotiana paniculata. The sequence continues at coordinate 69,134 of ML356662.1, forward strand.
ATCCATATTCTTCTTCCATTCTTCGGCCTCAGTTTTCACTGCGTCTACTTCTTCACGGAGTTTCCCGATCACATTGAGCTTTTGTTGGACCTGCGGGTTCAAACCATTAGTCACCACGCCTGAATCACCGTCACTAACTTCAAAGATTCTTCTTACCTGCTCGGCAAGTGTAGCGTGTTGTTTCAAAGCCACTTCTATCTCATCACGGAGGCCTTTAGCTTCCCCTTCTCTTTTTTCACATGAAGCTTAAAGGCATCTTTTTCCTCGGTGAGCCCTCATATCTCAGCCTCATACCGGCTCATCTCCCCTCGATCGGAGGAAAGCCTCATGATAAAGCACCGAAGCCTGTAAAGAATAAAAAGGAGTTATACAAAGGGAGAAAAGTCTAAGTACAAAAATTGACATCGACAAAGAAATATGGGATTACCCAGTTTAGAGCATGTTGGGCTTCGTTGAAAAGACAAGGTGTTTCCACCTCATCCATCTTGTCTTGGTATTCTTCGGTGACCAAGCACTGGAGATAACTAGCCACCCCTACAGGGGTAGAAAAAACCCGATCATCCTCCGGGACCGAGATGAAAAACCCGATCATCCTCCGGGACCGAGATGAAAATTGATCGCTTACGTCTGGGATCGACGCTGGGGCCGGAAACTGATTGGTCAGTTTAAGGCTTGAGGAAGCCTCACTGAGCTCTTCCTCAGTATCTCCAAGTCACCCAGACTGGTGATGTCCTCCACTCCAACAAAATAGCCACGGAAAGGGTCCTCTGCTCCATGGACCCCTTCCCCGTGGCAAGTCTCCATGGCCTGAGCTTCTTGTATCATCGCCTCAGTGAATGAAGGAAACGAGGGGGAGTCTTCGATATCTATCACCCCAAGTAAATCTTTGGGGGCACCGCCTTTGTCTCTGGGAGCCTCGATCCCGGTTTCTACGCCAACATCTATCACCTCCTCAACAGCCTTCTCAACCCGAGGTGAAGCACCTTCAGCTCTTTCTGGCTCGGGGACTTCGACCGAGTCTTCCTCCTCGATCTCATCGAGTCGAGGTAAATCAGTTTAGCTCCCACTGGCTCAGTAGCTCCTCAAGTCTCGGCGTCAGCTCGTACACCGGCCACTATCCCGGAGTCATATTCTTCTTCTTCTTCTTCCTCTTCTTCTTCTTCTTCTTCTTCTTCTTCTTCTTCATCCCTTAGCCGTTAGGCTGACTCCAAAGTTAGAGGGATGATGTTCCCCTTAGGCTTACTGGCTATTTTCTTTTTGGGTTTCTGCCCCTTAGAGTTTGAAGCCCTTTTTCTCTTCTTCTCCTTCACCGGCTTCGAGACAGATGGTGGGGGAAGGATCTCTTCATCACCATACGAGGGTCTCATCGTCACGTCCTTCCCGATACCTACAAAAGGAGAAATTATAAGCTCAAGGAAAATGTTCGAACAATGGTCAAACTATTAAGTCAGAAAAAAGGTTTACCGTGACTACTAGCCTCCCACCGACCCTTCGATAAATCGCACCATGCGCGCTCGGCATGTGTCGACTGCGATACCAGGCTCCTGACCCAGTTCTCGAGCTGGGGAACTGCACCCGGCATCCATGCAATGGATGCATCAAGTAGAACGCCGATAAGAAAGGATGAAAAAATGAAGACAATGAACAGAATTAAGGACAAAATTATACTTATGTCTCATATTCCATTTCTCAGGAAATGGCATACTTTCAGCCGGGATTAAGTCTGTGGTCTTCACTCGAACAAATCGGTCTTTGTGTTCATCTATGCTCGAGAAAGGTGCCCTGATGGCCCGATGTTGAAGCTTTATTATCCCACCTCGATAGAGTCGAGGGCTATATAGGCGTATGAGGTGGTCGAGGGTGAAGAAAAGCCCATCGAGTTTGCTTACAAAATAATGGAGTAGTATCACGATCCTCCAGAAATAGGGGTGAATTTGACTGAGGGTCACCTCGTATTTTTTTGTAGAAATCTATGATGATTGGATCGAGGGGATCCAACGTGAAGGGTAAGTGTAAACACTTATGAACCCTTCCACGTGGGTGGTGATTGATTCTTCTAGAGCCGTCACCACCACATGTTTGTTACTCCACTTGCAATCTTTTTTGACCTAGGAGAGGAGGTTATTGGGTATCGAGCATATATACCTCGATACCGGCTCGCATCGACCCGAAACCGAGGAGGTTTTTTCAACCTTGAAGTCAGAATCAATCACACCCTCTGCGGAAGAACTCTTCGGGGCGTGACTCCGTCGCTGGTTCCTTGCCAGCCGGCCGGGACGAGGAAGCAGTTTCTTTCTGCGGAACAGTTTTTGATGTTTTAGCCATATAGTTTTTACGGGTAAAGAAGAATAGAAATTGAAAAGGAACACTTGGTATTTTGGGATAGAACAAGCGAGGAAACCCAAAGATCTGAAAATACAAAGCTTTGAAGAAGGCAAAGGGTTTTGGATATTAGAGGGAAGAAGATTTGAAAGTAAAGTTTGAAAGAATGAATAAGGAGGGTATTTATTGATTTCACAATGACGGTTCAAAGCCGGTAGTGGTCGACCGTCGACTGACGCACATTAAATACCTGGGAAACTGTACCGATGAGACCTTTCGGCCACCTCTGCTACTTATGTCATGATGTACCGATGTGAGATCGAGGACTCAAATCGTTTCTTGTCATTACTCTCCAAAAAACTAGGGGACTATCTGTATACGGTCAAAACCGGGCTTGCCGTTTTGTATGATTAATCGAGATCGGGGCGGCAGGCCAAGGTTCGACCCCTTGTTATATCGGACCATGACACGAAATTAGATTGTCAAGCTCGTGATTCAGGGACCGATCGAGATCGAGATCGCTGAGATCAAGACCGAGTTCGGGCAAGGATTGGGGCGAAAATCTTGTCATGTATCACGTCAGGACCGGTTAATTAGCCAATCATGGGATTAACATTTGTAATCCCATCATTTGTGGGGGGGGGGGGNGGGGGGGGAGGTCTAATCATTTGTAAACACATCAGATTAACATTATTCAAAGCAATATACTACATTTTTCTCTTAAGCGTTCAATACTCTGTTGCTCAGTTCATATAGTAGACTCATTTGATTCGAGGGCGACCTAGCTCGAGGGCCAAAGCTGCACATCATATTTTTTGCTTTGTTTTTATTTACTGTCAATTTCTAATATCAATTTAAACATTTTCTTAATTTGTGTTAAGTGAAATCACATATCCTTAAAATCACTTATAAATTTAATTGTTATCTATTTTTAAGGGTAAACATATTCTTTGTTGTGCTGCTTCTCATTTAGAGAATAGGAATGTTTTATTGTTTAATAAATTAACAAAAAAAGTCTTACTAATGTTGACCTCAACTATACTTACAATGTCATATAAAAGGATACAAAAGGATGCAAGTCTTTCCTCTAAAATGTCTAGTACAATAAGTTCAATGTTTATACGTACAATACTTTTTATTTGATGATAGGATAATTACTTAGGCATCACCTTCACCAATAGAGATCTCATTTTGTTTTTTGTTTTTTTGTAAGAAGTTTCCTATATATCTGGTCCCATTAATCGAAATAAAAGTAACTCTACGAAGGGAAATAATAACTATAATTTAAAAAAGTAATTTTAAAAGAGATATAATAACATTTTTTTTTTGACGAAACAACATTATTAGTTGATAAAAATATAGGATTTTGAATATTTCTTTTCTTTCGAAGGGAAAAGAGAGCCAAAGAAAACATCAAATGATAATAAACTATTTAGCATAGGCATGTTCTCCCTTAATTATGATTTTCAATTCAACTGTGGGGATATTAATAGCTATATGTGTCTAGTAGTTAGGTACTTTTGTCAATGTTTGTTTTTGAATGAAAAAAGAGAGCAGGATGAATATAATTTGGCAATCAAATATCGTGATATCACTGTTTAGAGAAGATCCCATATTTTTAAAAAATCATCTGGTATCAGAAATTTACTAACTTGATTAATTCAGAATCACATCGTTTAAGGTCATTAAAGAGGGAATAAATTGATATTAAAGCTTCAAAAAATAAATTTTGATACAGGAGTTGAACTCGAGATTTATTTAGGATGAACATATTATTATCGTCTCTGTGTCAAAACTAGAAAATCAGAAGAACTGTTAGAAGAAACATAAAATATATAAACGATAAGAAATATTCCGAGTCCACAATTTCCTTGTATGTCCTTAAGGAATTTTAACCCCCTCACAAGTTGCCAAGGTAATGGATTAAATCTTCCCAGGATGAAACGGAATAACCTTCCTGCAACAATGGCAATACAAACTGCAGGATACCAACAAACTCAAACAACAGAGCAAACTCACACTTACGAATTTGAGAGAGAGAGAGAGACTGCGAAGTAGAATGCAGTATTCAGAATGATATTCTCGATTCTTTCAGTGAGTGAAAAAAGAAGCCATGCCTCAGAATTTATAGGCAATTATTGGAAGAGGTGTGATGTCTGTTCAGGAAAAAGTGTCTGTTCAGGAAGAAAAACAATGTTCAGCAAAAGCAGCATATTTTGGATTTCAGTTAATTCCGTTAATGAACTGACTGACATTTAATTAATTATTAAATAATTAATTAATTAACTTTGTCCAAAAAATAATCTTATCGACCGTTTGACAAATCCAAATCCGAAGCCGAAGCCGAAGCCGAGCCGAGCGAGCGACGACGACGACGCGAGGATACATCCTCTT
>MDKI01253406.1:0-12313 GCA_005239505.1 Nicotiana paniculata
AATACATCTTATTCGAGACAAGTGTGGTTTGAAGTGTGACAAACTACCCACGATTTTGTATGAGGACAATGCAGCATGTATAGCACAATTGAAGGGAGGATTCATAAAAGAGACAGGACAAAGAATATTTCACCAAAGTTATTTTTCACACATGATCTTCAAAAGAATGGTGATATCAATGTGCAACAGATTTGTTCAATGGATAATATGGCTGATTTGTTCACAAAATCTCTACCAATGTCAACCTTCAAGAAGCTAGTGTACAAGATCGGGATGTGAAGGCTCAAGGATGTGAATTGATGCTCTCATCAGGGGGAGTTAATGCGCGTTGTACTCTTTTTTCCTTACAAGGTTTTGTCCCACTGGGTTTTCCTTGCAAGGTTTTTAACGAGACAACCAAAAAGCGCATTTCTAAACATGTGTACTCTTTTCCCTTTTCTAGAATTTTTTTTCCATTGGATTTTATTTTAGTTAAGGTTTTAACGAAGCACATTATTTGTTGAATAGACATTCAAGGGGGAGTGTTATAAATAGAACTCTATTTAGAGTGAATGTCTATCTTTTAGAGAGTTCTACTTTGTGGCTAAGTCATTTTTCTCCTATAAATAGAGGGGTCTTACCCCATTGTAAATCATCCCAAAATTCAATAAGAATTTCCTCTATCTCTTTCTCTGTAATATTGTTCTTGTTCTTTTATTGTTTCATAACAATAGGTAATTTAAGATGTAACTTACAATTGGCAATCTAAGATATGACATGCAATCTAATTTTTTTTTATATTAATTCATGCTATTATTTTTCTTATATATTTATATTTTTAACATTATCAATTGATACACGTTTGCATTTATTCCAAATGACAACTTCCTATATATTTTATATGAAATTATTTGTTATACAATATTAAGTTAATATTAATCATTTTAGACTTTACATTGTCCATTAGTATCAATAACGCCAACCTCTTCATTCCAATTTATTTAATCAGACTTCCAATTTATTACTCAATCATAATTTCTAATAATATTTATGTGACTTTTATAAATAATATACTCACTAAAGCTAAAGTACACGCACGAGACGCGTATCATAATCCTTTTCAAATTTAGTCCATTATTACGAGGGCGGGGCAGTGTCTCAATTTTGGGGCATTTGCATCTATACCCGCTTTTTGTGTCAAGTTTTAACTTGTGCCGCTTTGCAAAAAAAATTGTAAGTGTACCCGCTTTTTCGCATAACTTCACCATACGGGGCTGAAGTAGCAAAGACAATCACGCAAAACTGCAGCATTCTAGTACGGGCCTGAAGTAGCAAGTGTGTTGAACCAAGTGTGCTGAAGTTTTTGTTTGTAATTGATGAACGTAACCATAGTAGCTGAAGTTTTGTTCTCTATTTGCTGAAGTTTTTGTTTAACTTGTGCACGTCTTAACGCAAAACTTTTGTTTGTAATTGCTGAAGTTTTTATTTTTGTAACTGGCGAAACTCAGCTCTAGAGCTGAAGTTTTTGTTTTGTAACTGGCGAACTTCAGCTCTAGAGCTGAAGTAGCTGAAGTTTTGTTATCTATTTGCTGAAGTTTTTGTTTAACTTGTGCACGTCTTAACGCAAAGCTTTGTTTGTAAGTGCTGAAGTTTTTATTTTTGTAACTGGCGTACTTCAGCTCTAGAGCTGAAGTTTTTGTTTTGTAACTGGCGAAGTTTTTGTTTTTGTAACTGGCGAACTAGAGCTGAAGTTTTTATTTTGTAACTGGCGAACTTCAGCTCTGATAAACATATTTATGGCAATCATCCCCGAACTGAAGTTTCATAGCAGCACCAACAACAGAAGAAGGAAGAAGAAGAAGAAGAAGAAGAAGAAGAAGAAGAAGAAGAAGAAGAAGAAGAAGAAGAAGAAGAAGAAGAAGAAGAAAACGAAGGAGGAGAAGGAGGAGGAGAAAGGGGGCTGAAGTTATTTTAAAAATGGGTACAAGTTAAAAGAAATTTAAAAAATAAGTGTAGGTTAAATGGGAGCGATCAAATACGACGCCCCGTGAAATTTTTACCTCAATTTTGAAACAAAAGGGACTTCATCTGATCCCAACCACTACTGGCTCAAGTCTTGTCACCAAGCAGATGGACTTAAGTCTTGTATTTTTGGTTCACAAAGACTTGATGGGATTCAGACAAAAAGAAAAAAAAATATTTAATAAATAATTATATACTCTACATTAAAAAATATCTATTTAGTACAATAACAATTACGCTCAATCCAATCAAGTTGGGATCAGCTGTATAAATCATTATTGTCTTATTTAAGCTCAACTCATGTTTATCGTGAGTTGACAAGTTTTACACAATCAGTCTATTGTAAATCTCCTCTTTTATTTACTTGGTAATTTAATTAAAAAATTGATATAAAAGATATGATGGGATGAATAGTATTCCTTTATATTTAACAAGATATCTCGAGGTTGAACCTTAAGAATGAAAAAACTCTTGATGAAGAGCATTTTCCCCGTAAAAGAATCATACACGGCACAAATCTATGTTAGTCGGGGTAGTGGAATACCAGATGATTACATTAAAATCGAATTATGTCAAAACTCATATTGGCCAACCAATGAGAAGATGGCCACGTGTTGAAAGAAAGATTGAAACCACTAATGAACGCTCTTGGAGTGGGTGAAAGGGGGAAAATGCAGAAAAATATCTCGACTTTATGAAGGGAGAAATTCAAAAATAAGGTATTGAACTTCTTAATTGCATTATTGATTAGAAATAAATTTTTTAATATTTGACTATGTAATATTGAAGGATTTAATCGTACACTTGAAAGATAGCCCATAAAATCACGGGAATGATTGGATAATTGATTTATATGGATCCTTCCTGTGTGAGAGCACGGAGAAAAATAACATTGCCAAAAATGGACAAGGTAAAATTTTCATTTATTCATCAAAAGAAACGTCCCTTTTGAAGCCAGAACTACAAGTGGTCATACGAAAATAACCACAGCTTCATTAGTAATCGAAATTTAGCCACTTTTCATGTAAAGATAAATCTGAACAAAAATATTGTTCAATATCCGAAAAATATTCCAGTATATTATAATGGAGTTCCAGCATAAGTATAATGGAACTCCAGCATAATATGCTGGAAGTTCATACACATGTGCTCCAATCTCCAGTATATTATGCTGGAACTTTCCGCGTGTTGAAGTTCTAGCATAATATGGTGGAGATTGGAGCACATGTGTACCAATCTCCAATATATTATACTGGAACTTTCTATGTTCTCTTTTGATTTATGTAGTTTTTCGAATCAAATGCATGTTATGCAGGAAATAGATAATCCCTACTCCTCTTAAATCTGATTACCTTGTCATGACATGAGAAATATAGGTGTGACTTGATAGAAAACATAAGGCATTCCTGTTAGATAAGAAATGAAAAAGGATATTGCAAAGATTTCTCACATAAAGAGCTTAATGGTTCCGAATTATGACACGAGAAAGTCCATCAGAAAAAAGAAAAATTTTACAATCTAAAAGGAAAAATGAAGTCAGCTACGAAATACCATTCTAGACATCTACTCAAACATTACAGCAACAACCTAAATCGGGACTTCCATTTTAATTGGCGCGTGTAAAGTATCTAGCGATGCGTTCTGAAGCCAGTCCTTGGCACAGATGAGGGCCTCCACGGTCTCAGGTCGCAAGGAACACCTGTACTGATCCATCTCTTTGCCTACCGTGCAAAATACAGAATCAGCTGTAACGGTTGAAACTGGAACTGACAAGATATCACGAGCCATTTTCGATAGAGTAGGGTACTTCATTCTGTTAAGTTTCCACCACCCCACAACATCAAACTCGTGAACACGAGGCAACAAGGATTCTTCCAAATATTGATCGAGTTCTGACCTTGACTGCTGGCTTGTGGTCTCCATAATGTACGCATCAAAATCTGTAAGTCCGACCCCATTACTAGAGGCACCGAGGTCTTGGGCGTTCTCCTGCTTTATAGCCCCACCATTTGCCTCTTCAGCATAAGTTGGGGTCAGAGGCAGAGGAAGTGCTACATATTCAAGGAAGAGCTCATGGATTCCCTCTTCAACAATCTTCACATAGGTAGCAGCTTCTTCCCCGTATATTTTCGTAAAACTAAATTCAACAAGTTTCATTTTGAAGCGTGGATCCATTACTACGGCAATAGCTAACATCAGACAACAAGTCTTCCAGTATTTATCGAACTTCTCTTGCATTGTTTTCGTAAGACTGCTAATGGATGGATCTTCACTTGCTGCAGCACGAGCCAGTTCCAATTGAATCTTCCACGCTTCATGAAAGAATGTATTGGTTGTTGGAATTGTTGGTGCAGTCAGAAGATTGGCAGTGTCAAAGAGGATTTTCAAGTAAGTACACAGAATCTCAACTTGCTTCCAATCTTCAACAGATGGGGCATCCTTGTAATCAGGATCAGATGTATCCAAGCATGAAAATACTTCCTTTAGCTCTGACGCAGCCAACAACATCTCATATGTTGTGTTCCATTGTGTTCGGTCATCAAGCGCCAACGTCTTTGTGCTTGGCACCTGAAGCTGCTGTTTGAGCTCAATAAACTTTTCCTCGTGAGATTCTGATGTTTTCACATACTTTACGCTATCTCTTACTTTCTTAACAGTTCCATGCAAAAAATGAAACGCATCTTGGGCAATGCTGCCCAAAGTTCGAGCAAGACAACTTCCGACCAACAACTGACCATTGAGCACAAGAGGGTTCTTCACCGAGAGTAAAGCTCTAAGATTATCAACAGCTGCATCACCGATTGGTTGATTAATAGTGACAGAAAATAACTTCCCCTCCATACTCCAGTCAGAAAGGCAAGCAGCAACAGCATGGCTGAAAGCCGTGTCAGAATCTGGATATGGTTCCATGATGACATTGAGTATTTTCCTGTGAATTTTCCACTCACTGTCAATATACTGCCCAGTTATGAACACATAGCCCACAGTGTAGCAGGAGGACCACATATCAAGTGTTAAGCAGATTCGCCCAGGCACTCCCCCAATCACTTTCTGAATGGCTTGCTTCTCTCTAAGATAAGTTGCCACACAATCTCCTTGCACGGTGTTGAAGCTCACCATATCAAAACGAGGTTGAAGATGCTGGACAAAAGTAAGAAAGCCTGGATGCTCAACCATGTGAAGAGGATAGTCATGCATGATTATCATCCTAGAGATCTCCTGGCGGCACCGGTCTGGATCAAAAGCAAGGTAAGGAGAAGAAGCAGTCCGATAACGTCGTTTTGGTGCATCGTTACTACCCCCATATCCACTCATTTTAGAAGGTGTATTATATGGGCTGGATTGATTATTCTGTTGGTTACGTAGGACAACTGGACAGGCTCCTTTTGCAATATGGCGTTTCAGGTGACTAGTGCCTGCTACTTTTGTACCTGTACTATATGCAAATGATTGCTTGCACTGCTTACAGCATGCCCTTCTAGTTCCAGGACCAACGTTTTCAATGGTGAAGTGTTCCCAAACTATTGACTTCTTTTTCCGACGCTTGCTGGGTTGTGTTTCTAGATCATTTGGAGGTGTTTCGATATAGTTGGGTTGTGGCTCCGCAAGGACCATCTCATTTAGTGGGATCATCTCATTGTCTGGAACCATTTCATCGCCAGGGACTATCTCATTGCCAAGCACTATTTGATGTTCATGTGTCATCTCATGTTCCTGCACCATCTCATGATTATGTTCATGCATTATCTCATTTTCCGGCACCAACTCATGATTATGTTCATGTATCATCTCATTTTCCGGCACCATCTCATGACTATGTTCATGTATCATCTCATCATCTGGCACCATCTCACCATTATGTTCATGTATAATCTCATTTTTCAGCACGATCTCATTATTCTCAGTGGGGGTTGCTGGTGTAGCAGGGGTTTCTGGTGTCGCCATCAGAGTCCAGAAGCTCAAGGCTATAGGAAGCAAAACAATATCAATTATCTGTATAATATAATGATAAAAAAGGAGAAAGAAAAAGAAAATCATACGCATAGCAAAACTGAAGAAAAAGAAGTGGGCATAAATAAAAAACAAAGGCCTGAAGGTAGCTATACGTGTGTGTACACATATTTTCTTTTTGAAGAAGTAAGGTGTTTCATTAAAAAAAACATCAAGAAGATGCAAAGTTACAAAGGGCATAGTTACATATGTGTGTGTACATATTATGTGATAAGTCTAACGAAACTAAGTTTCGTTTGTACTAGAAGAATCAATGTGGATATACTGATGGGTCATATAACATTGCTAGTTATGGAATTCAAGATCTCTTTGACAGTGGTGTGTCAGTAGGCCTGAGAACTTGTGGAAGAAGGGTAATTCTTATAGTGGCCATTATAGGCCCACAAAAATATCAACCAAAGACAAAACAAAAAAAAAATCACGTCCACTCAAAAGTGCTACAAAAGTTCAACTTTTACGATGAGCATGTTAAGATTAATGAGAAATAGGGAACTTTAATATTTTTCTTTTTTTCGTCTTAATACACAACTGACACTTCAACTAGCATATTCCCAAGTAAATACTTATACTTGCTAAAAGTACACCAAGTAAATACAAATACTTCTGACCGTTGACCGTTGATTATGCTTGTGTGATTGAGTTAGATATGGCTTAACAACATGTGAATCAAACAAAAAAGAAGCGTGAACCCAAAGAAGAAGCTCCCCCCCCCTCCCCCCTTTTTTAGGACTTCTCTCTCTTCCTCTATATTCATTCTCTCCCTCCTCCCTTTGGAAACTAGTATCTGTTTTGATATCCTTAAAGGCTCGACGTATTCTATCTTCGACAAGTCTAAGCACACACCTCACTCACTCCTCAGTCCATAGTACAGAAAACTACTCCTTTGCTATCAGTCCAACCTCTTTCCCAGTATAGAAGGGAATGGCTACAGCTCAGCTGACTGCATCAATTATTTCTGCTAAGGATTGTGTATCCTTCAAAGGGTTTAGGTTTACAAGAAAGTTGAGTATTTTGCTCCTTTTAAAGCATAGTATTCACTCTTTGGACTAATAGAACAGGAGGCCCAAAACATTAGCCAACAAAATGCATGAAATTAGCTCCTCAGAGCTGAAGAATCCTGTCCATTGGCACACCTTGGAGGGACCAAACTTAACTCCATTAAGGCCCGGCCCAGCCCGAACTCATCCCTAAACTAAGCTGGCCCAAAGTGAATAGCAATACTGGGAAATTTTCACAAGGAGCCAACTTTTAGCCCGTATAATTGGAAAAAAAAAATCCAATGTCTTACAGTTTCAAATTCCACAAGTGTAATCATGGAGTTCCACTACTAAAATTTGAAAGTCCAAGACAATGGCTATTTTTCTAAGACAATGCCGAAAAGGCGTAAAGTGGCCAATAGACGCTATTTCTACTAGTAATACTCCTCCTAAGTAGGCGTTTGAACATTTAAAAAAAAAAGTGTGATTTGAAAAAAAGTAGTATTTGAAGTTTAAAAATATTTGATTGTGTTTGGACATGCAGTTTCGTGAGAGAAAAACATTGTTTACTTGAAAAAGAGGTAAAAATCACTTTTTCAAAATTAAATCTCACTTTCAAAATTTTTTGAAACTCATCTTCAAAAATTCAGTTAAATGTATCACCAAACACTGGTTTGAAAATATTTTCCAGGAAAAAAGGAAGAAAAAAATTATTTCTAAACAGCTCCTAAGGCAACAAGGAGGGTATTACTACCAAAGGATGTGGTGCAGCGGATGGGCTGCTCTTCACTTAACCAGAGGTCTCGGGTTAAAGCCGTGGGTATGGAAAAATCTTTGGTAGAGAGCGTTTCCGCCGAGTGGAGCCCTACACGGCGCGAATCCGGATATAGTCGGGTTACAATGCGGGTACCGGACACCAGGCGTGAAATCAAAAAAAAAAAAAACAAGGAGGGTATTATTCTATTTTGAAGAAAATATGGGTTAAAAAGGACATTTCCCAATACATGGGCTAACAAGTACACAAACATAAACTTACTAGATCTAACTCAGAAAATGGATCAAACATGGGCTTTGACACAAATCTAAACAAAGCCCATATCACACAGTCTTACTAACAAGAGATCTATTTCAAGAACCATTTCACAGTCAGCCTTCAAATTTCAATACAACCTTCAACTTAAAGCCCAGAACAACAAGTAAACTATAAAACTCCTTTTTTTTCAAAAATATCAGCAAAAAGTTAAATTAAGCCTGAAAAGTCAAACTTTAATGAACTAACATAAAACAGGCACAAAATTGATATTGAAACAAAAATATTACAACAACAAAAAGCTTTAAAAAATTATTTTTAACAATAGAGCACAGTATATAGCACACATTTACACCAAAACATAAACATAAAACTAACATAAATATCAGAGACCGATCTTCACACTAACACAATGAAACATTAAATTAAAAATATATGTAAAAAAAGGAAAAATAATCAACGCTGGAATGAACAAAAGGAAAATAAGTGAGAAAATATTAAAAAATTCTACTATACCCAAAGAAAAAAAGATGATTTTGAGTGAAACCCTAATATCAAAATTCGATTTTGAGCAAAACCCAAATACCAAAATTCGATTTGGAGAAAAACCCAATTACCACAATTCGATTTTGAGCAAAACCTAGATAACAAAATTCGATATTGAGCAAAACCCAGATGACTAAATTCAATTTTGAGCACAACTCAGATCAGAAAATTCAATTTTGAGCAAAACCCAGATGCCAAAATTCGATTTGGAGCAAAACCCAGATAATAAAATGGAGCTTACCGGGATTTCCAGGCTCCGATAGTGAACCAGATCTAGGGTTTCAGCAGGAGAGAGAGAGGAGAGAGAAAGGGGGAGAGAGAGACAGGAGAGAGAAAGAGAATTGGGCTTGAACCCGATAAAAACCAAACTGGACCTTTGTTATGATATTTTTGGGGTCGTATTAGACTATTAAGTGATAAGGTTCATTGGCAAGAAAACCAAAAACATTAAAATTGTAGTATTGGATATGGACTTTCTTTTTAGGTCCACTTATTATTGTTATGACTCGTAACTATGTGAAATTAAAGGTGTGTTAGTGTGTGCTTTTTTGGGTCACACCCTTTTTTTGGTCAAGTGGCTTGTTGTGTATTATATGGTTGTCATGGACCATAGCCCACTTTTTATGGTATTTTTGGTGGTTTTGTGTGGACTCTATTTAAGATGGGACCTACATTTGGCTAAAATTGGAATTGGGAAAATGGGGTTCTTTTTAGTAGAATTTTGAAATTTAGCCCATTATAAGTAAAAGGAATGACATCTATTTCAAGTCTTTCACCAAGAAAATAGACCTCGTTTCAAATCATATTCCCAATTACCTCTTCCTAAACCAAAGCTACACGTCACCTAATATTGAAAGATAATTTTGCAAATGTTGGAAACTAATGGTTTTTAAACATCACAAATTAGCACGGCGCGGCCCCAAAAGAATGGTCTTTGCCGGAATATTTCTATTTTTTACTGTCTTAGCAAAGTGTCTTTTTTTAGTTGAACACCATAGTTCTTTAATTTTTAAAGCTCGAATTCTTGTTTAGTCGGGAAAAATAAAAGTTAATATTGATTATTGTTAAAATAATTTAAATATTATTAATTTGTGCTTAACTTTTAGTTTAAACATAGATTTTGGTGATTGGAAGCTTGGTTTCAAATTTGAGATCATTTGGAGCAGATTTGGAGTGATTTGACCGAAATTGAAGTTACAAATTCGAAGAAAACTTTTTTAAAATAACCCTGAAAAAGTATGCTATTCTGATCGACTTCGATGAACAACTTAACACATGGGTAGAGAAAATACAGCATCAACTCACCGGTAGAGAAATACCTAAAGAGCAGAAGTATGACAATCCGGTAGACTTCAATGAATAACTTAACATATTGGTAGAGTATTAATAACAACATCGACTCTACCAATTCGGTAGAGAAATTCTAAAGAGCAAAAGTATGAGAGAAAATTTTATGGGTGGTCATTTAACTTTGTGTTCGTTGCGAAAAAGTTACTTTTCTTGTTTTTGTAACATTAAAATCATTCAACTTTGTGTTCGTTGCGAAAAAGTTACTTTTCTTGTTTTTGTAACATAAAAATCATTTAACTTTGTGTTCATTACCCAAAAGTTACTTTTCTTTCTTTTATTACACATAAATTATTTTACTTTGCTCTATTTCTCATAAAAGTTACCTTAATCAGATTTTATAATATTTTCACTTGAAAAGTCTATTATGCCATTAGCATTATAAAACCTAAATGTAATATCTTCTATATTATATACTATATCATATATTTTTACCTAAATATTTTATTTATAATTAAAATAAATTTAAATTATTTTATTTATTATTTTATAATATATCCATACATTTAATTTTTTTCATGGAACCCAGTTTGTTTAATCACAATCAAAGATGAACATATTTTAAATAAAAAATGATAAAAAAAATATTATTTCATATTTATTTAAAATTAATAAAAATATATTTGTTTAACAAATGATAACTTTTTTAAGTCAATAAAAAATTTTAAAAAAGTTTCAAAGATATATGTGTTTAATATTAGGTTTCTTAAAGCTTTATCTTTTAATATTATTTATTTGAAAGTATTAAGCTGATGTATCATTTTGTTAAATATGGGTATTTTATTTATTTAATTAATGGGTATGGTTTGGTTGATAAATCAATGAGCTTTGATTTTTTAATTTTTATTAAACATATTTCATTAAGCATGATTAAGAACGTAGACTTGAGATTTGTTTATGGTAATGCTATGGACAAATTTAATAATGCTACTTATATATTATAAAAATTAATATTAGGAAAACTAAATGTACAAATATATTATTATGATAATAATAAATAAAACTGTGATGACCCAAAAGGTCATCCCTTGTTTTAAAAGTCAAAACTCAGTTCTGAGGCCTTGAAAACTTCCTTTTATCTCACCTCGTTTTTCGTACGCAGCCCGGGTGTATATCCGGGAGGCTTTTGTATGAAAAATTGAGAAAAATGCTAATTATGTCTTTAAAATTGAATTTAAGTTGACTTCGGTCAACATTTTGGGTAAACGGACCCAAACCCGAGCCTGAGAAATGAATTTTTGAAAGAAATTATTTAATTGAAATTATAAGAGTTTTTGAAAATTTTATTTTATTTGAAATTGATGGTATCGGGACCGTATTTTGGTTCCGGAGTCCGGTACAGGTTTAAAATGATATTTGAGTTGTGCTTGTAAAATTTGGTAAGAAGCGGAGGTCATTTGACGTGATTCGGACCCGTAGTTGTGAAATTTGAAACTTTTGAGATTTTTCTTTGATTTTTATGCTAAATTCATTGTTTAAGATGTTATTTTGGCAATCTGATCGCACGAGTAAGTCCGTAGGATGTTTTTAAGGTTGTGTGCATGTTTGGTTTGGAGCCCCGAGAGCTCGGGTGAATTTCGGATAGGCATCAGAGTGGTGTTAGACTTAGAAAATCTGGTGTAATTGTTGTTTGCTGGTGTCCAGGTAATTACTCTATACGAACGTGTGGTAACCCATATGAACGCGATGAACAAAATGGGAAGGGCTAGGTTTACCTTATGCGAACGCAGGTGTCCGTTCGCGAACGCGTAGCTTGGCAAGGATTGACCTATGCGAACGCAGCTGGCCTAGTGCGAACGCAGCTGGCCTAGTGCGAACGTAGCTGGCCTAGTGCGAACGCACTGCTTTAAAGGGGAGCTGGGGATGGGCTAGCTAGTACTCTATGCGAATGCGGCCTTATGCACGTGATCGCGATGACCAAGGGGAGTGTAAGCCTGTGCAAACACGGCCAAAGGAACGCGAACGCATAGAAGGCTAGTCTAGTTTTTTTAAAACAGTAGCAAGACGGGAATTAGGCCATAACTTCATATTTTCAAAACCAAGGAAGCTTAGGGGCGATTTTTGAAGTGGGACTTCATCACCAAATCATAGGTTTGTGTTCTTAACCTCATTTCCTTCAATTTCCATCAACGCCCACTAGCTTTTTAGGCCTAAGTCTTGTTCTTGAATGGTAGAAATTAGGGATTTTAGGAGAATTAGGGATTTTATAAATTTGGGAATTTAGACCTCGATTTGAAGACGGATTTCGAAACTAATTATATATTGGGCTCGTGGGTGTATGGGTGATCGGGTTTTGGTCTGAACCTTGTGTTTCGACCAAGTAGGCTCGGGGCAGATTTTTGACTTTTTGGGAAGAATGATAGAAAACCTATAATTAAGCATTTGGGTTGAATTATTTAGC
>ML356665.1:0-23726 GCA_005239505.1 Nicotiana paniculata
GAAGAGATAAAGGCATAATAGGGTGATGACAGACGATGATAACTTAAACCGACATAATGGGGAATAGGATTAAGAGTGGTCCGTATACCTTTCCGAAGTGTAATCGGTGTACTAGGATCACAGGTCCGCAGCAGGAGCATGATCAGGTGCAGGACGAGAAAAAAAAGTACACTGCTGGAAATTACTGTAGCTTGCCGGAAAAACTGCTGGAAATTACTGTAGCTTGCCGGAAAAATTTCAAAGTCGTCGGAATCTGTCAAAAATAGTACTAATAGACTCGGAAAAGAGGGGCGAGTAGGCTGTCCTCAAGAAGCTTGGCCAAAAAATGGCCGGAAAGGGTCGCACGCGCCGGCGCGTGGGGGTCACGCGCTTGCCGGAAAATAAACTGTGGTGGCGCGTGGGGGCGCGTGGGGGAGTCTCCGACGGAGATTTTTTGTAGGGTTGGTCGCCGGAGGCCGATCTACTTAGTGGTGGTGTTGGTTTTTGCACAACACTGATAAAAAGTGGCTTTTTACTGCGGCAGAACTGTGTTCGCCGGAAAAAGACTTTCGGTTGATTGNCCCAAATAAAACATAACCCGACACGTCGATTCTCCTTAATGTTGTAGCTTTTATTTTCTCCTTCCATTTTGACAATTTAGAGAAATTAGTTGGTGACATCTTTTCTCTCATACTCTACTCCAAAGTCCAAACAAACAACCCACATCATACCAAGGTCGATATAACCCTAAGCTTTATCACATCCAACACCAATGGACTGCGAGTATCAATGATGGAAGGAGGTAAGCAAAGAACCCTCAACATTGTCCAAATTTTAATTTAAGTTTGGTCCAAAGCCAGTCCCAACTGAAAAAGCAGTTCAGATAACTGAAGAAGCTGTGATGGGGATGCAGGAGAGGGGATTTAATGCTTGTATTTCCAGTTTGCTTCATTCACTACATCAGCAACCAATATCAAAGCTAGTTAAAAAAGAATGTCAAAGCTAGTTTGAGCTGGTGGTACAAATTTACTTGTTACTTTCAAGCCAGTTAAGAATGCCTTCGCTGATTCAGAAAGCTGCTCTTTCTTTTGTTTCAGAGCTCCTTCTAGCATGCTAAAAATAGTCTGAATATGCGTTTATAGTAATTATCCAATCTCTAAATAGAAGAAAATCTATATCTGGTGCTTAGTTCCTCATTATTATTGGCCTTTTCCTCTTCTGACTTCTTCAGATATTCCAAGAGTAGTCAAATAGGAAATTATTTCAATGGCTGTGTCTAATTCGGCAAAAAAATCATGAAAATAGGAAGGATAACGTAAAACCCCAGAGATTCTTCTAGGCTTTTTCATTTGTTCCTTTGACTTAGTGGGTAAATTGGTTTCGAAGGGTCGGGTTATGTCTTTTATTTGGGGTTGGGGTTGTATAAAATGAACTTGGTCCTTTAAAATTGATCCTAGGCACTCCATCTTTAAAGTTAGGACTGGTCAATTAATGGATGGGGGGCAAATATAAACATAAGTATAACGGTAGGCCTTTAAAAATTCAAAAAGTGAAATGGATGGTAGATATGACTAATTTTCAATAGTACAGGGGTAAATATAACCCCTTTCCATATAATAACTAAACCGAGAGACTTTTCAACATTAAAACTTACAGACTGCTTCTCTTGGCTGTATCTGTTGGTCACTTCCTGGAAATGTGCCAGTGCCTATGAACATTAACATGGAAAGTAGAGAAATGAGGATATATGGAAGAATCAACAAATATTGTCTAGAAGTAGATTGACAACCTTTCTATATTCTACTTCAAACTGCCGAAGCTCATTTCTTTTCCTCAAAATCTGAGCCTCAATATCCTTGAGCTTAAGAGTAGTATCCTCATATGACTTGGCACAGAGAGCCTCAATTGTATAAGCAGCAGGCTTGAAGAAATTATCTCCTGCAGAGAGATCAGACCAAAAGTCAGCCCTTAAGGATTTAGCATCGAAAAATCAATTGGAATTTGATAGTGTTTCTCACAGCAGAAAAAACAATGTATTCAACAAAATAAGTAGCTCCAACCATATACAGCGAATATGTGAGTGCCAGCTTTAAGTTCTGAGACCTCACAAGGTTGAAGTCCCTCCAGCTTCTTAAAGAAAGCAGCTTCAGGGTCCTTAGCCATCGCTAACTACAATATTTCAAATTATTTATTAGCTCTGACGACAACACTGCATAATGAATTTGACCAACAGGGTGATATTCACATACCGCATTTACAGTTGAATCCATTCTATACACCTGAAAGTGCAAGAAATACATTCCTGCTGACGTCACTTTACCCGTTTTCTCACTATCTTCCTGCATACCGTGACAATTCATCAGATTTGATCAGTCAATTGCTTGGTTAGAATACACAGGCATGCACGACATGTACATCTAAAGTACAGTAGACTAGCTCACAAATCACAGAAATTTGAGGCATGCTTAGACCTTAAAATTGAGAAGAATTACTCCACAGATAACTGTGAAAAACGCAACCCCGAAGTGCAGGCAAATTAGAGGTAATTACTGAGCATGTTGAGCTTATATATCTAAAGATAAGGGATTACAGGTCCAGTATCTGCTCTGTATAAGTGACTTTTACTTGATGTATATAGCAGCCTCACAGCTTATGCAGATTGCAGACCATGAAGAGCTTCAAAATCAGAAAATTTCAAAATTACACCTTAGAATGAGGTCTAGTTGTTATACCTTGGAATGAGGTCTAGTTTTCCAAAGCAGTCGATTGATACCGTCAATTATACACTTCAGTTTATTGAGATCTTAAGAGGATACAACCTCATCTATTACAGCTAGCCCCTGACTATGACTTCCTATGACAGCATATAAGTCATGAGCCATATGCCTTAAAGCTTAGCTAACAGAAAATTATCAAGTGGAAATTCAACCCAATCACCAATTGTAGGAAAATAAAGATACTAAGTTGACATCAGGGACGCAATGTGAAAATAGTTACTATTTCCATTTCTAGGACACAGTAAAAGCTTTTAGAATCAGCTAGCAAAATGTTTTTCTGTAAATTAGAATTGACTAACAAATTTTCTACTTCTGACAAATTTCATAAGCAACATTTTTTGTTAGCATTAGCAAAAGATATGAAAGGTGCATCACAACATGTTAGTTAAAACATTTTATTTTATCGGTAAATGCGGAGATGCACTTAATCATTACGGTTATGCTGATCAAGGAAAGGAGTCTGGAGTTCATATTAAATATATATATATATATATATATATATATATATATATATATATATATATATATGTCATAAAGGACATGTATAAAGGAGCCAACCAACAGAGTGTGAGAACAGTAGTAGGAGATATACAGGAGGATCTGATAACCGTGAATTTACACCAGGGATCGGCATTGAGCCTATACTTGTTTACCCTAGTTATGAATGAGCCAACAAACACAATACAAGATGAAGTCCCATGCTGCATGCTATTTGCCGACGAAATTGTGCTAATTGACCAAAACCATCAATGGTTAAAGTAAGAGTTTTAAGATAACTAGAAGTAAAACTGAATATATGAACTGCAACTGTAGTCAACATAAGAAGAGTGAAGTTGAGGTGAGACGACGTGATTGTGGTGCCTAAATGTGAAAACTTCAGATATTTAGGATCGTTGTTCCAAGAGAATGAATGATAGAGGAAGATGTTACACATTAGCAGCCTGATTAATCTGTAACCACCTACTTCAAATCACTCAGAACTCAGCATTTATCAATGAAAAGTATCTCGAACTCACAATTGAAATTGATAACTCTAAAATGCAGTACCTGCAAAGCCAGGCCATAACCCCCATTTGCATCTTGTTCAAAATAGAGCAGCTGAAATTACATAAAATTCAGTTTTAATATCTCAACCCATGGCAAAGTAGAAAACACAATAAACATGAAGATATACATACACTGGTTACAAAGTACATGCAAGAATAGCTACCATTAAAATTCTACAGATCTGGAGTGTACCTTAAATTTGCTTTGAGCTGCTGAAGTAACTCTAACTACAAGCCCTGCCTCCACTTGTTCATTGCTAATCGTCACACCAAAAAAATGGGCACTTTGCTTTTCGACCTGCAGCAAAACCAAGCTAAAAACCTCGATACAGCTGAAATATTGTCCTGCTAATTGAAAAAGAAAAACAAATGCTACCTTTCCGCTAAGTGATGTCCCAATTGGAAGAGGGCGAATTGTGACAGTTCCATTCAAAGCTTCTTCAAGAACATTAGCAGAGACAGTCGTTTTGATGGGAACACCCAACTTGCTATCAGATAGATAAGGAATTCAAAAACCAAGCAAAAATCTACTAGAGTGCAAATTTTGGTATGATGATTACCTAAACAATGCAGCAAACATCGTGTTGACAGTTCCAAGATTGGACAAATCGATTTCCATATCCGTTCCTTCAGCATCAAGAGCCTTAAAATTTTCAAGATCAAATGTCAAGAGAGTAGGCCAATGGCACATGTGTGCGAGCAGTTATATAGGAATTTTAATCAGTTAAGGTTGCCACGTGTATAAGTCAATTGGGAGTCAGTCTACTAAATAAATATGCACATAAAACCTGACTACAAAAAAATAACTACCACAATTTGGATAGATTGCAAAAAGAATAAAAAAGAAACTTTACACATACTACTAGAGAGAGAGAGAGTGAGGCAACCACCTTTCAAAATCCACGCATACATAGAAAAGAAGTTGCAGAAAGAACACCCGCCAAAAAAAAAAAATTCCTAGCTACTGCAATACACAATGATACCAGTGGAAGATAACCAATGTCATCAAATTTATTAGTTTGAGTCTCTCTTTGACCTTGTAGAATTCTTCCTGCAAGTTTTCCTATAGCTGACATATTACAAATTTCAAACAATAAAAAACTTCTGACAAACACCAGAAGTAATGTAAGTGACCAACAATAAATAAGCCTTAATTCAACTAGTGGATATTTCCTTCATAAGCATCTTTTGCTTCAATTGTATTTTGTTCTTAGCCATTTCTCATGGATCCCATGAGATTATAGGTTAGTTGAGACAACTTTTGTGCATGTGATCTTAGGTCTATCTCATCCTTTCTAATACATTCAATCACCATAGTGTCTCATCTACAAACCCATACATTTAGCGATCTACGACATTCAAATATCTTGAAGCTGATCTGGTCCAAATATAAAGTTCTGACAAATTAAAATATTATTATATAACCACAAACTTTTAAAAGCTGATAGCTTTATGAGCCCAGCCAGTCCAAGATTCAAGATAGTACCAAACTAAGCCTAACTAAAATTTGCTATTGTCTTCGGCAAGTCCGACCGGACTCATCTGTTTATTTTATTTCTTCAGGGACATTAAGGAACTGCCGAGTTTCTAACTTTACCAATAGCGATCACAGTAACTCAAAACATACCAAATTGACGTTTACTTCAAAAGTCATAACTCTAGTGATAAACCACCTTGCAAGAAAATTATGTACTTGCCAGCGGACGGGGGACAAAATACCTCAAAACCTGCCATATCATATTGCCTCCTTTTTTCTGGATCAGATAGAACACTGTATGAGTATGCCACCTCCTTGAATAATTCTGAAGCTTCAGGATTGTTAGCATTCTTGTCCGGATGATACCTACCAATAATATAGGTTGTGTATGGCTAATGTATAAGAGACTTTTCATGTTTCTAAAATAGTTAATGTATAAGAGACTACTCGATCAAGAAATTTTCGTCTTTATAAAAATGCTTATCATTAACCATCGAACAAAAGCTTAGCTAATGCATAGAGGCCAAACTCAAAAAACTTCCCAAAACCTACACCTCTAAAACCATTTTTTCCTCTATACCCAACCTAGTATCCCATCACAATTAATTTTTCCATGTAAGAAATTCTAGGTCCCAATAAAATAACTTCAATAAACTATTATACAAGTAACAATCGTCTATCTATTACCAATTACCAAAACACGTCAACCGGCAAACTACTAACTTCAATTCATGGAATACTAAATTTAACAAAATTCATGCGACAACTACATTTTAGTCTCAACATGCTCAACATATTTCAGTACATATATACAAAATTCCAACAACAATAACTTAATGAATCAACTACACCTCAACACAACATTTAAGTGCATACATGCAAAACTGTGATAATGATAGTATAACTTCAATTAATCAACTAAGCTTCAGGGTTACATATACAAATCCACTAGATACGTTTTTCCTTCTATTCAAATCCATTTCATTCCAATACTAAATAATTTGTCCAGCTGCTCTATTCGAACCCATTTCATTCCAATACCAAATACTTTATATTTTGCCCGACCGATCCAATTGGACCCATTTCATTTCAATACCAAATAATTTGGCGAACAACAATTAACTTACAACACGAAATTCTTTACAATAGGGCGGTAGGTTTGACTTACTTGAGAGCAAGTTTTCTGTAAGCACTTTTAATCTCCTGATCAGATGAATCCTTTGTCACAGACAATACCTCATACGGGTCTCGTCTTATCGCCGGAGCCGATGACCCCTCCATTTTCGAACCAGCCATTACTCCCTTCTAATCTCTAGTTCTTCCTTTTAAGAAAAACCCAAATCGCTATCTGATTTCAATTGTGTATCATTCAAATAGCTTTCTTGTCTGCAAATACACAGGCAGAGAAAACGTGTACACCATAAAAATTCTTTTCTTTTTTTTTGGGAAGTCACAAACCCATCAAAATTCGAGAGGCAATTGAGGGGAATTATGAAGCTTTTTCACGGAATTCAAAGAATTGGATCGTCTTTTCATTTCCTTGGGATTAATGCTAAGTGTTCAATAAAAAGTGAAAAAATGTAATGGGAATAGCTATAAGAGATCTAACAGAAGGATTTTAAATTGATAAATAATATTGGAAAGAAAGAAAATTAGGGCTTTTGGGAAATTTACAGGATGTAAAAGATGTGTGTGAGAGAGAGAGAAGACAGAGTTCTTATTTGAATTCGAAAAAGGATTTCTTTGAAAAGGAAATTGAATACCAATACTCCACAAACAACCATTTTTAAAGTAAAATGTAAAATTGATCGGCCGAAATATATATATATATAAGAAAATATAGACATTTGACATAATTTCAAGAAATAAATCAAAAATAGAAAGATATATTTTAAATGTTTGTGTAGTTAATTTTCAATAGAACTAAAAGTCATTGGGCATGCAGGTTGATTCTCTTGCTCCATTAGCATTTATTTTTTAAAATCGAACGTGTGATGAATGTAGTGTAGATTCGAATAATTTTGAAATTATTTTCAAAAAAAAAAAATGAATGGTCGTGGACAAGTAATTTGATTCGATCAATTATAAATGTAACTCCAATAATGTTGGAAGGAAGTTACAAGCAATTATAAATGTACATACGAAAAAGATAAATTGATATCAAACTATACATCAATGTATTTTGTGGAATAATATTTTAAAGTATGAAGCTACTTAGAGATCGACTGAATTAAATGTCAATGTGTTACTTTACTATTAAACAAATTATCCAAAATTTTATAGTTTGTCTTATATCTCAGTTGTTTGGAAGAAATACATTGACTTTTTAGTTTTTTCTATTAATGTTAACAATTAATATAATATTATAGATACTAATGGAAGTATAGATTCTTCTCTAAAGGCTCACGGATGGACTGTGATTTTTTAGTTTGTTGTTGATATATTATGTTCTCATAAATTATTTTAGCCAATTGATTGAGCAGCTGTTGGGGTTAGTATAAACGTATAAATCAGAATGAAATATATTTGAAAAAGGTAAAAATATAGAGGAATATAATTACATAATTTATGATTGTTATTTATTCAAAATAAAGCGAATAAAATAAATCAGACGTAAAATTTGTTTAATTATTTGTTTCTTTTAGGAAATATTTATGTAGAAGAGAAATACTAAAAATACATTTGAAATTTATAAAGCTAACAATACATTTATAAATTGCTAAATAAAATTGAAATTCATGAAATTGAAGAGTTTTATCAAATATTTTTGCTTACGAATAGTGATTTGAGCAGCCCACAGGTATCATTGAAATTGTTAAAGGTAAAGTAACTTTAGTTGTGTGATTAAAATTAAAGTACATTAAAATTGTTGATCAAATTCCGATCAAACTGTTGATATGTTGGTAATTGTCAAAAGTGAGGATATGTTGATTGTCAATAGATCATTTTGTTTGTCTTTTCAACATCAAAATACTAAGGGGTCATTTGGTAGGAGTATTAGAAAAAATAATACAAGCATTAGCTTTATGTATTACTAATCCTTTATTTGTATTATGTTTTTCTAATATATGTATAACTAATACAAGTATTAATTACTAAATATTTTTTTTAATTATTACTCCATATATGTGAGGTTATTATATTTGAGTTTCTGCCAATAGTTATTTATTTATGTATATAAAAGTTATAAAATTTTATGGGATTACAATAATTTCGCACATCGTGCGGGTACTAATACTAGTTTGAATTCGAAAAAGGATTTCCTTAAAAAGGAAATTGAATAGCAATACTCTACAAAAAACTATTTTTAAAGCAAAATGTAAAATTGATCGGCCGTAATTAACTATATTCATATCTCTAAAGTGTAAAAATAATTTATATATATAAAAGATATATGCTTTTTCGGCTATATTTTATAGGGAAACTACCAGCTATGTCCATTTATAAGTAGCTCATTACAAAAATTGGCCAATTCATAAAATATTACTAATATTAGCCAATATTACTAATATTAGCCAATTAGCTATTTATAGCAAAAAAATATCAAATTTTTGCTTTATTTTGAGTGAGTGTTATTAGAATAGATTTGATACAACTTAAGGAGCTTGAATCTCAATTTTGGGATGATTTGGTGAAGTTTTGAGGTGGTTTGAATTGAAAATTTGAAGTACAAAACTGAACATGAAAAAAATGATATGTGTATCACACTGTGTATCATTTGTATATCACATATGTATCATATTTGTATCAATTGTGTATCACATGTATATCCATATTGTAATGACCCGACTGGTTGTTTTGTGTTCTAGGACCCCGTGCCCCTAAATGAGAGACCCCGTAGCTGTTTTTACTGATTTATGACTTGCGGGGACGGGTGGTTCGAGGTTTGGAGGAGTTTGGAGTAGTATAGGAACACTTAGTTCCTTAAGGTTGGCCTTAAAGGCCAAGTTTGACTTCAGTCAACATTTTCAGTAAATAACCCCGGAATCGAGATCCGAAGATTCCAGTGGGTTCGTATGATGATTTCGGACTTGGTCGTATGTTCGGAACGGGTTTTGGATGACCCGAGAGTGTTTCGACGCCAAATAGTGAAGTAAGAATGTCTTTACGTTCAAATTGAGGTTTAGAACGTGTTTTTGTGTTATCGAGGTCTGAACGGAATTTCGAGAACGGGAATAGTTCCGTTATGTCATTTATGACTTGCTTGCAAAATTTAGTGTCATTCCGAGTAGTATAGGTATGGTTCGGCATGTTGAAAGTGAATTCAGAAACTTGAAGTTCTTAAGTTTGATCCAATAGGTTTTGAGATGTGATTTTTAGATTTAGCGTTGTTTCGGGCGTTACGAAGGCTCGAGCGAGTCCGTATTATGATTTAGGACTTGTTGGTATATTTGGATGGGGTCTCGGGTGGGCCCAGATGCCATCCGGGCATCGAGCGAGGCAAAAACTAGCCTAAAATGACTGTTGGTGCACCAAGTCTGGTGCGATCGCACTTGCGGAGGTCCAGTCGCAGGTGCGAGACCGCTCCTGCGGTCCCAGTCTCGCAGGTGCGACTCCTGAGGGAGTTGCCAATTTTCGCAGGTGCGGACCCCTTTTTCGCAGAAGCAGAGCCGCGGGTGCGAAACCAGGCCACCTTCTCCTCATCCGCAGGTGCGGAAAGCCTGAAGGCAGTGCACTTCCTTTTAAACACGGACTTATCCATTTTTGAACACTTTTTTTTCATTCTTGGGCGATTTTGAGGGCATGCAAGGAGGGTATTCGACCTAACTACTGAGAGGTAAGTAATTTCTACTATGAATTTAGCTTATTACTTGAATTGTTAGGTAGATTAACACCACAATTAGTTGAAACCATGGGTTAGAGTAAAAACCTAGGTTTTTGACCCAAAAAAAAAGGGAAATGACCAAGAAATTTGTTGAGGAATCAAACAAAAACTACATAATATTGATCCTTAGGCCATGGGTGATATTTTCCTTCAAAAATTTTCGGAATTCGAGCATGTGGGTCCGGGGGTGTATTTTGGAATTTTGCAATTTAGGTTGAAATAATCATGTAAATAGGGAAATCTCATACTTTTGAGTATAGATTGATTTATTTGTGCAATATTTGACTAGTTACGAGTCCTTGGGCGACGAATTTGAAGTTTTGGGCGCATTCTTGACCCGGGAAGTAGACTTGACGCGAGGAAAGTCTCCTTTCTAACCTTGTAAGAGGGAATTTTCCTCATAGGTGAATTAAATGATTATGTGTCATTGTTGTGGGGGACTACATACGCGCGAGGTGACGAGAGCCCGTGCGTAGTGACTATTATTATTATGTCCGGGTAGTTAGGCCCACACCATGCCATGTGAATTCTATTAAATTGAGTTATATGCTTTGTAACTTCATTGTATGCAACTTTGTTTTTAAGAAAACCAATAATTTGATGCTTTAAAGGAATTGTTATTTGAAAAGAATTGAAAGAAAGATGTTGTGTTTGAATGCGACCGCTTCGCAATTTATATCCAGCGAGCGGAGTGATTCTTTCTCCTACTCTCATGGGAGCGGGCCGTACGCCACGACGGGTATTGATAGATGCATCTATGGTTCGCGTCGTTCGACCCTTCAGCAGTGCACAGTTATTATTATTATGTTGGCCCAGGCCAGATGTCCTTATTCCACTATGTGCATGCTATTTGCCTGATATTGTTTATGACAGTTGAGCTGTGAATCATCCTGGAGGATCGAACTGAAAACTTGTAAATTGATTCTTCATTTCATATTCGGATTTTATTATGGTTCAATAATTATTTTCTTACTATCCATGCTTACTTGTTGTCCTCTTTTAAATTATCACTTAAATACTCTGTTTGGACCCTAGTGAGTGTCAAGTCGACCTCTCGTCACTACTTCTTCGAGATTAGGCGGGATACTTACTGGGTACATATTTTTTATGTACTCATGCTACGCTCTGTACTTAATTATACAGGCTCTGAAGCAGGTGCATCCGGGTTCCAATCCGGAGCTCGTTCCTGAGTTTTTACTGGTCGAGGCTTCACGTGCTGCTCTTCTTGGCGATTTCCAGCAGCACTATGGAGCTATTCTTTTGTTATTTCTGCCTATACTTACTCAGACAGTAAGACAGACGTTCATTCTTTTGATATTATTCTACTAGATGCATGTAGACTTGTGACATTAGTTCCTGGCACACACGCTAGTAGACTTTATTTTGGGATGTAATCGTAAATTATGACTTCATGATTATTTATTTTGCATAAAAATTTGCCTAAGTTATCCATTTCTACTTAAATGTCTCAACTAAGTTAAGCAAGTGTTGAAAAAATATTTTTAGTAAACTACCTGAAATCACTAGTAAATAAAGGTTGGCTTGCCTGACGGCGGTGTTGGGAGCCATCGCGACCTGGGTTAGGATTTGGGTTGTGACACATATATACCTGTGTGTGAGATACATGTGCCGCAGAAGAATTTTTTGAACTCGATTTAACTACGAATTTTGATACAAAATCAGTCCAAATCACCTCTAATCTTCCTCAAAATTTGTATATTGACTTATCTATATATTTCAATGAATTTCAACTATACCCATTGAAAAAGTTATTTTTTTGCTTAGACTTTTGGAATATGGTAATTTTTTTTTTTTGTATTTCATCACATTATTTGATACCTCATCCATGAAATTTCCTTTCCGTCTTGCATCTAATGTTACTAATCACGCTTAAAAATCTGGTAGGTGATTTTTGCATGTGATTCTTTGAGAGAAAGAACCATATTTATTTGGTTTTTCAATTTTTGTTGGCTAATTTTGGTAAGTCTATGACTAATGGCTAGAGGTTGGTAAGTTGAGATTTATTTGGAATATTTGTGTAAGTTTCCCTATTTTATTGGTTGATCTAATTTATAACTTAGGGGTAGTTTGGGTCAGAGATAAGTCATGCGATTATTAATACGAAAATTTTAATGTAAGAATTAAATAATACATAAATTAATAATATATTATTATACTAGTAGTATTTCTTGCTCAATCTATAATTTAAATTTTGTTTTTATTTATTTAAAAAAAAATTAATACAATACATGAGGGTTATTTTGATTATTATAGTTATTTTAATCCATATTTACTAATTTATATATTGTTATTCCATCTTTTATCATGCATAAAAATAACACATAGATTTTTGCATAAGTTATGCAAGTATTATTTATGCTAGCAACAAAATGGACAACCAAACATCGTACAAGTAATGCGTAGTTTTTTATTAAAAACCTAAAGGGTATTACATAACAATAAAAGGCACAACATTATACTAAAGGACATTAAACAATAATAAAGTCACATATTATTATATGTACAACACTAAAGTCACATATAACACTAATTATTCAACAAAAAGACAATATAGAATTTTCATAATTTTCTGCACATAAATAAACAATCCGGATAAATAAATAAAAATAACTATATCAAAAAACGATCACCAATAGCATACAACACAATAAAAATAGCTAATTAGAAAATTATATACACGAGTTTTACTATAAAAGTGAGGCGGAATATCTCGTTTTTGAGTTTTTTGAATTGAGAAAAATTAATGATTTGACCACCGAAACGAGCAATAGAAGAGATCCACGGCACGACTATGCCTTGGATTGGGTGTTAGCTCGTAAAATAATGAGGGTACACGATTTTTGGGGTAAGGGTGGGCTCCAATGGAGGTTTAAGCTTTTAGGGGGGGGGGTGATTGTAACGTTCTTGTAACGATCCGGCCGGTCGTTTTTTAGTGTATTAGCCCCGACCCCCTATTTATTTCTTTTTTTGTGTTATATTATGGTTACGTGACTTGCCGGGAGGTTTGATCTTTGATTTCGGAGAGAAATGGGACACATAGTCCCTAAACTGGAAGTTTAAGTCATAAGAGTCGATCATAGTTTGATTTGTGTGAAGACGACTCCGGAATGGAGTTTTGACGGTCTCAATATCTCCGTAGGGTAAATTTTGTCTAGGAACGTGTCCGAATGTTGATTTGGGGGCCCATAAGTCATTTCGGCGTTAATTGGTGAAAGTTGGAAGATTTTGGAAGGTTTGATCGGGAGTAAACTTTTTGATATCAGGGTCGTATTCTGGTTTCGGAAGTTGGAGTAGGTCCGTAATGTCAATTATGACTTGTGTGCAAAATTTGAACTCAAACGGACTTGATTTGATAGGTTTCGGCATCGGATGTCGAAGTTAGAAGTTCTAAAGTCATTAGGCTTGAATCGATGCGCAACTCGTGTTTTTGACATTATTTGATGTGATTTGAGGCCTCGACTAAGTTTGTATCGTGATTTACGACTTGTTGGTATAATTGATTGAGGTCCTGGGGGCCTCGGAGGCGATTAAGATCGATATCATATCATTTTTGGACTTATGCAATTGCTGAAGCTCCCAGCTTCCGGTGTCACCACACCTGCGGTGAGGTTGTCCGCAAGCGCGGACTCGCATAAGCGATCTTTGAGTCGCAGATGCAAAGCTGGCCTTGCCCAGCAGTGGTCGCAAGAGCGGAAATTCTATACGCAGAGCTGCATCCGCAGAACTGGGCTCGTAGATGCGAGCCATTGACTGTAAAAGCGGTACCCTTGGACTTAAGTGTTTTCCTCACCTGCGATGGATTTTCCGCACGTGCGGCATCACATAAGCGCTTCTTGGGCCGCAGACGCGGAATCACTGGGTAGAAAAGGGGGAAAATCGAGGGTTTGCTCTCATTTTCATTTTGGGACTTTGAGAGCTCGGATTGAGGCGAGGTTTTGAGGTATTTTCAGAGGAAGCATTTCGGTAAGGATTCTTGACTCGTTTTTGATTAATTCCCATGAATCTATTGTTAATTACACCTTTTAATTATGGTTTTGGAGTTTAAAATTGGAGAAAAAGTGTAGAAGTTCTTAGACCAAGTTTTAAGATTTGGATAATTCTAGCATGGTTGGACTCGCTATTGACTGGGTGTTCGAATTTTATAATTTTGGTCGGGTTTCGAGACGTGGGCCTGGGTTGACTTTTTGGGGAATTTTTCCAATTCTTGCTAAAATCATAATTTCATTATTTAGATTAGTTTCCTATAATTATATTTATAGTATGTAATTGTTTTTGGCTAGATTTGAGACGTTCGGAGTCGGAAAGTCGAGGGAAAGGCCTTCTTACTGATTGATTGAGCGATGTTTGAGGTAAGTGAGTCATCTAACCTTGTGGGGGGGGGGATTCCCCTTAGGATTTGGTGTTGTTGTGGTAATTTACAATATGTGAAGGCCGTGTACGCGAGGTGACGAGTGAGTACTCGACCTAAATGTTGAAAATTTGGTTTCT
The DNA here is from genome assembly GCA_005239505.1 of Nicotiana paniculata. Taxonomy (NCBI): domain Eukaryota; kingdom Viridiplantae; phylum Streptophyta; class Magnoliopsida; order Solanales; family Solanaceae; genus Nicotiana; species Nicotiana paniculata. The sequence goes on from ML356665.1 coordinate 14,614, forward strand.
TCTAAGTAGTTTCCTTTTATTTCCTTAATTAAGTTACTCCAGCATGTGTAGTCATCATGTTTAGCCTAATTTCATATGTCTACGTGCCTTATCTCTTATTTGCAATTTGTACAACATGCTTAGTTAAATTACCTGCTTCCTTGATTCTGTATTCATTATTTAACTGTGGAATTCCTTGCCTGAAATATCATTGTTTCATTTGTTATGTTTTGGTTTTCGTGATTATTGTTGAGGTGATTTGTTTGGTTGTGGCATGAGGTTTGTGCCGTACAGATTGTTACTGTGGGACGAGGTTTCGGCCGTGCGGATTGTTACTGTGGCACGAGGTTTCTACCGTGCAGATTGTTATAGTCGCACGAGGTTTCTGCTGTGCGGATTGTTATTGTGGCACAAGGTTTCTGTCGTGTGAATTGTTATTGTGGCACGAGGTTTCTTCCATACGGTTGTTATTATAAGGAGAGATTGTGAGATATTTACCTTTGGGACTACGAGGCGGTACCTCGGGAGTGCCCTATTGATTTCCTCTACTTGTTGTATTATTTTTTGTTGTTGTTGTTGTTGTTGTTCATTAACTTGTAAGATTCTTGCTTCCTTACATGTTGTATTTGTCTTCTTGATTCCGTGTTGCTACCTTTCATAAATTTCCATTGTTACACTTCCGTGTCACTTTGTTATGTCATTATATCTTTTGCCTTGTTTCTTATTAGTCCTAGTAGGGCTCTGACTTGACCTCATCACTACTCTACCAAGGTTAGGCTTGGCACTTTCTGGGTACCGTTGTGGTGTACTCATACTACGCTTCTGCACATGCTTTTATGCAGATCAAGGTGCATCCTATCAGCCTCGATATTAGAGGGTTGTGCTGCTACTTGGAGACTTCAAAGTACACCTGCCGGCGTCCGCAGGCCTCGGACCCCTTTTATCCCGTCTTTTCCTTGTTTCTTTATGTTTTGATAGAGAGTGATGTATAGGATATTTGCAATACTGTATCTAGAGCTTGTGACTTATATCTACAGGGTTTTGGGAATTGTTTATACTTTGAGTTGCATAATTTATTTATTAAAGTTGTTGACATTTTGAGTCTTAGCTTAATATTTCAGTTATTTCGCATTCTTGTTAGCTTACTTAGTCTTAGAGACTAGGTGTTGTTACGATATCCTACGGAGGAAAAGTGAGTCGTGACAGTTATGTCGCGAGGAAGAAGACTGCTCCCTTTTAATATAGGTATAGCGCATTGAAATTCTATCCATACACATCCTCAATGTCTTACTGCAATTTCAGTGTATAAGTCACGCGTACTTGTTTTTATAAGGAAAAAGAATGTAAATAGAGTATCATTACTATATTCTTGCTAGTTGTGCATTATATTTTTATGAAATGAATAATCCATCTACCTTCTGTATTAGATGGAGGACATTGAAGTCAATGAGAAGCTTCTTTTGTAAAGTAAATATAAGTCATTTTGTTGTCATAGCTACACAAAAAACAAATACCATTTATTTTGTTGTTGAATTCATGTGCTTTAGAAATCATGCTTTAGGATCTTTTATTACAGAATGTGGTTTATATTAGTTGCTTTGTTTAAGTTGTGAATAGCACATCATCTAAAATCTGTTTTAGTCCCTCTGCAGTGTTGATGTATGATTGTAGAATCGACTCTTTAGGAATGATGTCTTTTAGGATTTTTTACTTTTTAAAGTTAACATGCTGTAGTAAAATATAGACAGAAGCCCTATTCTAGTTTCTCTTCAGTGACGTGTTTAAATGTATTAGTAGTAGTTTTCATATCCTGATCTTTCTCATTGAGTATAACCACAGAATAGTTTGTAAGATTTATGTAGGTATCCTCAGATTTATTTGTAAAGATATCATGTTTTGAAGTTATTTTACTAACTTTCACGCTTAGATCTAGCCGAGAAATGACTACTAGTATAGATTTGTTGTAGAGTTGTTAGCTTATGTCATTTCCTTTCCCTGAGTGTTGAGTTAGAAATATGCTAGATGTTGTGTATTGGGCTCAAGATAGTGTAGTTATATGAACATGACCGTGGCTTTCCTTGTCATAAGCAAAGGCTTCATTTCCTTTGCATCATAAAAGAATAGTTATGAACGTATAGTCCCTTTTAATTTATGTTAATGTATGGTCATTTCAAAAACTGAGGTTTAATTTGAGACCTATGCTTTCCTGTTGTGGAAAACATGTTGATAGTATACTCTTGCCAACCTTTTTCATCTGGTTATAAATTTTTAAGTTAGAAATGAACATGCCTCTGTTATCTATTTTCGAAGTATAACATTGTTAACATTTTGGTTCTCCCTACCTGATTGGTGATATAATGTGCTCTGGCTTTTTATAGATCATTTTATACTAAGTAACTACGTGATTTTATTTTTGGTTATTTTATGCATTACTAAAGAAGCATGTTCTTTCTCTAATTCCCTATCTTTAATTTCTTTTGTTTTGCATGATACACCGGAGTTGCAAGGAGTTCCAATGTGGGGACTCGACACCGTTGCTAGACATGAAGCACGCATACCCCTTCAATTTCTCGTCTACTCCTAAAATATATTTAGGCTCTCGAGAAAAGAGAGAAGAAGAAGAGAGGATCAAACATTGGCTGTCTAATGTTACTTTCCTGTGTTTATTAGCTAACTATTTTATGCGATCTATTTGCTTGCTTATTACTTGAACTCGTTTGAATTAAATTAGTTTGTTTGATCACGTAAAATTTGGCATCTTGATATGCAAACTTTAACACCAATAATAGCTTTTCATTTAGTAGTCCAAGCTAATAGACCTGACTACTGATTTAAGAGCACTTTGAAAGGTATTTGGAGCTTTAAATTGTGAAGGAACTTCATTTTCGTTTATCATGTGTTAAACAAGTTTAAGGAAATCAGCTAAATTTTTATCTTTACAACAATGAACAATCTGCAAATCTTGTTTTTTACAACTATAAAAGAACAAGTTCAAAATTTGTTTTCCTTAAAATAATATATTTCTTTCAAGTAGTAGGCGAGTGGATAGCTCCATACATTTTCCTTAAATTTGGTTTTCACTGGATTAAATAACTTTGACAATAATCTATTTTTATCTAATAGTTAAAGTTGTTCTCTTGAATCTTTAACGAGAGGTTAGATTTTTAAAGTCAAATAATGCTTTCCATTTGTTAATTTGTGCTAAGTTCGGGTAACCATCTATAGCATATATTTTTAGTGTTAACTTTCGTTTATCTATACTTATAAATGACCAATTTTTTTTACAACACTTAATATTAATTAATCTAAGTTTGACCGGTTAACCATAATTAACGGATCGTATAGGGTGCTTTAACAACCTTCCCTATATGATTACTTAGAACTCTTACTTAGAATTTCTAAAGTTAAGCAGACCGTAAGATCGAGTTAACTTTAAGCATTATTTAGCTAAAATTGGTGTCCTAATTCACCGTTAAAATAATTAGGTGGCGACTCTTTAATTAAACCTAGAATTACCAATAGATTATACTCTAGTTTGACCCGTGTTAAAATGGGGTATAACATACGCTGCTATGGCTGCTGGAACGTCTGCTAGTCTCTCCTTATCTCCTGCCTCCCTTCATCAACTCATAGCCATATGTCCCATAAAATTGAAAGCCTCTAACTATTTAGTTTGGAAAACCCAAATAACTCAGTTAATACAAACACTGAAAGTTGGAGATATCATGAGCAAGGATCCACCTCCTGTTGTCCAAACAAATGAAAAAGGGGAAGAAATCCCTAATCCAAAATTCCTTGAATGGGAAGTAAACGATGTTTTGGTTAGAAGTTGGCTCAAGGGAACAATGACCGAGGAGTCAATTTTCCTCATCTTTGGCTGCACCTCGGCCAAACAAATTTGGCGAAGTCTTGAGGATAATTACCTACAAGCTAGCAAGGAGAAAGAGTTCCAATTGAAGCAACAACTCCAAATTATCAAGATGGGTTCAAAGACGGTGGATGATTATGTGAAAGAATTCAAGGGTATTTGTGATAGTCGGATAATAAAGTTATATGCTTTGCAAAGGGTCTGGGAAATAAATACAAGACTCTGAGGACTGTATCCAATATTCACGCAATTTGTTAATGCCCTAAGAGGTTTCGAGATGAGAGAAGAAGATGGCGAAAAAGGATATTGTAGATCAAACACACTCAAAACTCACTATAAGAGCGGCGGAGGAAGGATGATTTTTATTCAACTTGACTTGACTTCAAATGGCTAGCATACATGGGTATTTATAGGATAATTAATACATGTATCTAGCCTAACCTGCATGTGAATATACTAACTATGTCCACACAAGTTTACACCATACATAAAGATATTACACTTGTAATACATGTATATTGCCATCAAACTCATTCATGCACTAGTGTGAACAAGTCTAGACAAATGTGGACAAATGTAAACTAATCTAAACAAGTTTAATAGTTTTAACACCCCCCCTTAAACTTGTTTCATCACTCCAAGAGCCATCCTCAACTTTTGAAAATATTCAGTCTTCAACGGCTTGGTAAAAATATCCGCGATCTGATCCTGCGTCTTCACATACTCAAGCTCCACAACTTTATTAGATATACAATCTCTAATAAAGTGATACCTTATATCAATCTGCTTGCTCCTTTCATGGAATACCGGATTCTTGGCCAACTCTATAGCCGACTTGTTGTCAACAAAAATCTTTGTAGCATCCTTTTGTGGTTGGTGAAGTTCTACCAACAAACTCCTTAGTCAAATTGCATGACAAACACAAGAACATGCTGCTACATACTCCGCTTCACAAGTTGATAATGTCTCAATTGGTTGTTTCTTAGAATTCCATGTAAATGAAGAATCTCCAAGAAAGTAGACAACCCCGGTAGTACTTTTTCTATCATCAATATCACCTGCCCAATCACTATCACAAGAGCCAACAAGATTGAAGTCTTTGGAAGATGAATAAGATACTCCATAATCAAGCGTACCTTTGATGTATCGAAGTATTCTTTTGGCTACCTTTAAATGTGAGGTAGTTGGAGTTTCCATAAAACGACTCACAAGCCCAACACCGAAAAGAATATCCGGCCTTGTACATGTCAAGTACCTCAAGCTTCCAACAAGACTCTTGAAGTGTGTGGGATTGACTTTATCTCCATCTCCATGCTTGAATATTTTGACTCCACATTCAACGGGGGTGCTCACGGGATTGCAATTCTTCATCTCAAATTTCTTGAGAGTCTCCTTTGCATATTCCTCTTGAGAAATAAAAATGCCATCCTTCCTTTGTTGCACTTGATTCTAAGATAGTAGGACATTAGACCAATGTCCGTCATCTCAAATTCTCTTGTCATTGCTTAATTGAATTCTTCAAATAACTTTGGGCTATTTCCTGTAATTATCAAATCATCTACATACAAACAAACAAGTAAGATGTCACCATCTTTAGCAATCTTTACATAAAGTGCATGTTCATGTGGGAACTTTGAAAAACCATTTGCTTGAAAATATTTGTCAATTCTACTATTCCAAGCTCGTGGAGCTTGTTTTAAGCCATAAACAGAATTCTTCAATATTAACACTTTGTCTTCATGTCCTTTAACCCTATAGCCCAAAGGTTGGTCAATGTAGACCTCTTCCTCCAAAACACCATTCAAGAAGGCCGACTTCACGTCCATTTGATGAATTCTCCATTGATTTTGTGCGGCCAAAGAAATTATAAATCGTATTGTATCCAAGCGAGCAACCGGTGCAAATACCTCATCATAGTCAATACCGGCCTTTTTCTTGTAGCCTTTGGCAACCAATCTTGCTTTATATATCTCTACTTCTCCCTTTGAATTTTTCTTCAACTTGTACACCCGTTTGACACCAATAGTGCTTTTTTCCTTTTGGAAGTGTGGCCAAATCCCATGTGTCATTTTTCTTGATAGCCTTGATTTCTTCATCCATTGCATCTCTCCATTTTGAATTTTGGGCAGCATCTTCATAAGCTAAGGTTTCACTATCCACCANAGTGTTGAAGGTGGTGTAATAGGATTCCATGCGTCTTCTTCTTCATCATCTTCAACGAATGGAGTAAAAGAGTAATTTTTCTCTTTTATCTTCCATTCCCAGGCACTATCTTCATCAAACTCAACATCTCGGCTTATGGTGACTTTGCCATTCTTTGGGTTATATAATTTATAACCTTTAGAACTTTGATCATAGCCAATAAAGACATACCTCTCACTTTTGTCATCAACCTTGGATCTCTTCTCATCCGGAACATGTGCATACGCAATGCTCCCAAAAACTCATAAGTGAGCAATTTTTGGTTTGAAACCACTCCAAGCCTCTTGAGGTATCTTGCAACTAAGACTTTTGGTGTGACATCGATTTGATAAGTACACCACATAAGTAAGTGCTTCAGCCCAAAACTACTTTGGCATATTTTTTCTTTTCAACATACTCCTTTCCATGTTGAGAATCGTTCGATTCTTCCTTTCTACAACGCCATTTTGTTGTGGTGATCTTGGAACCGTCAAAAAATGATGAATTCTATTCTTGTCACAAAAAGCCTTGAATTCATTTGAGGTGAATTCTCCACCATTGTCGGATCAAAGTGACTTAATTTGATAACCACTTTGTTTTTCCACCATGCTCTTGAACTTTTTGAAACTTTCAAACACCTCCGATTTCACCTTCAAAAAATAAACTCAAGTTTTTCGAGAAAAATCATTAATGAAAAGTAAGAAGTAGTTACTTTTACCAAGTGATGATGGTTTGATCGGTCCGCACACATCCATGTGAATCAACTCCAATGGGCATCTTGCTCTAGTCAAAGACTCTTTAGATAAGCCTTTCTTGCTTGCTTTCCAAGGAGACATCCTTCACAAAGCTGGTTAGGATGATCAATTATTGGCAATACATTGACCATGCTCTTTTTTCTCATCAACTTTAGGCTATCAGAATTCAAATGACCAAATCTCATATGCCAAAGCCAAGATGAATGTTTAGTACATGAAATCAAACATCTGGAACATCACATTGAAGATTCAAAACAAACATCTTATTATTAGCCATAGGAACCTTGGCTAACAATCTTCCCTTTTAATCTCTCATAAATAACTTTTTATCTTTCAAATGAATGTCATATTTTTTCTCCAAAAGTTGTCCCAAACTTAGAATATTACTTTTCATCTCCGGCACATACATAACATTAGAAATTAATTGATGACTTCCATCTTTCAAACGAATTAAAACCCTTTTTCTTTGATTTAAACTTGTGAAGAATCTCCAAAAGTGATGGGTCCACCATTCAACTCCTTAAGCTCCACAAATAAATTCTTCTTTCCACAAATATGGCTACTTGTGTTTGAGTCAAGGTACCATTGGTTATTTTCTACACTTTCTTCTCCTTTGCATGTGAGAAGTAAAGTGGCATCGTCATCTTCATTTTTGCTCTCCCCAAAATTATTTTTCTCTTCCATATTATCTTTACACTCCCAAGAAAAATGACCAAATTTGTGACAAGTGTAACATTCAATGTTGGATTTGTCATAACTTCCTTGATTTTTCCTCCATCCTCTTCCTCTTCCATGGCCTCTTCTTTGATTAGAGTCTTGGCTTTTATTTTCTTTTGGTAGTTGACTACCACCTCTTCCTCGACCATGACCCCTTCCTTGTCCACGACCTCTTTGTTGCGAGCTCGAGCCACGCCTTTCATCTTTCTCCTTGAAAGGCAGTTTTGCTTGCAACGCTTGTTCCACTGTTTCTTCTTTCGGTTTCTTCTACCTTTCCTCATGTGCTTGCAAAGAACCCGTAAGTTCTTCTATGGTCATGGTGTCCAAGTCTTTGGACTCTTCAATGGCAACAACAATATAATTAAATTTTGAATCAAGGGATCGTAGTATTTTTGCAACGACCCTATCATCTTGCAACTCTTCACCATATCTTTTCATTTGATTGACAATAGCCAAAACTCTTGAAATATAATCCGAAACCGATTCGGATTCCTTCATATGCAACGATTCAAACTCTCCTCTTAAGGTTTGGAGACGAACTTTTTTCACTTTGTCCAAACCTTTAAAGGAGATTTGAAGAATGTCCCATGCTTCCTTAGAGGTTGACACATTTGCAACCTTCTCAAACATCTTGTCATCCAAACTTTGATGGATGAGAGTAAGTGCCTTTTGGTCCTTCTTCTTCATGGCAGCGACATCTTCCGCTTCATCAACACCGGTCTCTACCGGATCCCAAACATCATAGGCACCAAGCAAGGCCTTCATCCGGATACACCAATTTCCATATCTCTTTTGTGAGCATGGGAACTTGGAATGGAGTACCATTATTGTTGGTCATTTTTATCCAAGTTTAGTTGTCTTTAAAACACACTGGATCTGATACCAAATGTTGGAATATTTGGGAGAGCAAGATAACTCACAAACACTCAAAACTGACTATAAGAGAGGTGGAGGAAGGATGATTTTCATTCAACTTGACTTGACTTCAAATGGCTAGCATACATGGATAATTATAGGAGAACTAATACATGTATCTAGCCTAACCTGCATGTGAATATACTAACTATGTCCACACAAGTTCACACCCTACATAAAGACATTCACACTTCTAATACATGTATCTTGCCATCAAACTAATTCATGAACTAGTGTGAATAAGTCTAAACAAATGTGGAGAAGTCTAGAAAAATGTGGACACATGTGGACAAATGTAAACTAATCTAAGCAAGTTAAATATTTTTAACACCCAGTAGCTCGTGCAAATCAGACATCCCCGGTATCGATTTGTACGTCGATTTCACTAGATATCACGATGATTCAGCGGTTGCAACTTCACAGGACAATACTCATCACATGATCACTAGGAATAAATCCAAAGGTATGTCATAACCACCAAAGTTCCTAACCTTAATGGCTAACACCTCAAGTGATATGAGTGAACCCAGGAACATCAAGGAGGCTCTCTCTCAACCTCACTGGTTTAAGGCAATGGAAGACGAAATGCAGGATTGATCACGCTCAACTATGTCTTCTATAAAGACTAAACGGGAGCTGCAAATATAATTTGGGGTATTACACCCAAAGTCGATCCCACGGAGAATTGAACGTATCAA
>MDKI01045251.1:0-12413 GCA_005239505.1 Nicotiana paniculata
TAAGATAGTTTTATTCCCTTTATATTTGATCATGTAGTTGTTCGTGAAAAAGATCAATGTGAAACTTTCATTAAAGTTCGGGAAAAAAAATAATAACTGATTATAGAAAGTAGTATATCATGATAGGCTCAACGGCGAGTCCACTTGGCTTATTATGCCATTGTATAAGGCATTTGGTTTGATTTGTGGTGCACAATGATGATAAGAGTTGGTTCAGGTCCCAACTCATTATGACATAACATGTCTTTATATGGGTAAGGCATTGGGTTTGAGTCTCAATGCACCATATTGATTATATAATGATGACTAAAGAAAAAAATAGTATTTTTCATGAAAATATGAAGCTTGTCTCACTTGATCTGCTCCATTCGTGAAGTGAATGTGTAGCTAGCGGTGCATAATAAGTCTAAATGAAGACAAGTGGTTGACCAATGAACGTGTGTGTGCCAAAGACCAAAATAATATTGTCATCACTATGGTACATGTAAAAAAGAGAACAGTAAGGGTTCTCAAAATAATCTTTCAAAGGTGAAGGAATTGGATTTGAGTCCCAATGCACCATATTGATTATATAATGATGACTAAAGAAAAATAAAGTGTTTTTCATGAAAATATGAAGCTTGTCTCACTTGATCTGCTCCATTCGTGAAGTGAATGTGTAGCTAGCGGTGCATAATAAGTCTAAATGAAGACAAGTGGTTGACCAATGAACGTGTGTGTGCCAAAGATCAAAATAATACTGTCATCACTATGGTAAATGTAAAAAAGAGAACAGTAAGGGTTCTCAAAATAATCTTTCAAATGTGAAGGAATTGTGTATCAATATGGTCTGTATGAGGCACACTCAGACGGTTTTAGTCCATTTTTTGAAAGAATGCGACTTGTGATAAGCATTATAAATGTATGCCCATTCCTGAAAGTGAATGTGAAGATATAGATTAAAAATATGCATAAGAATGTGCTTATGCATGGTTATATAAATAACACAACTCACCTCTAAGGGAGGTTTGAGAGAAATAAGGATAATGAATATTATAATGTGGTTACATAAATATGTCATTGGTCGCATACTTGTGGTACGCCAAAAAAAATATTATGTCATGCCTTATAAAAGGTTATTAAAGACAAACTTAAAGCAAGAATGGTTTTGCATATGATGACTTCGACCGTGACAATTATTATGATATGATTTTCTCCGTGAAGGAGATATTCACCATATGGATGGTGTGACAAAAGCTATTGTAGTACAAAATTAGTTAAGAGCTCCGGAAGAGTGATTTGTTACTACCCGGATAAATAAAATTGTTCATGAAATTATAGTCAGTCTCACAAGAAACTTTTTGAGTTTCAAACATATTAGCCAAAGTGGTTGGCCTTTGAGACTATAAATGAAAGGAAGATTGAATATCTTCATATTACTATAATCATACCGGATAAATATAAAAGATTACCCATCTTTTCTTCTATTTGTACTACACATGTATAAACATGATGAAGGAATTATATGCTACAAGTAAACAAGGGGTTTACTGAAATAAATATTAGTTGGCATGACCGGTTGGCCATCCCGATTCAATTATGATGCAAAAATTAATTGAGAATTCACATTGGCATATATTAAAGAAATAGAAGGTTCTTCAAGAGTTCTTTTGTGCTGCTTATTCTCATGATATACCAGTTAAGGTTGGGATTGAATCCCTTGATTTCTGGAACGAATAGAAGGTGATATATATATGGTCTCAGTCACCTGCCATGTGGACCATTTACTATTATATGATTTTAATAGATGCATCTATTGTATGGTCACATGTGCGTTTGTTATCAACTTGAAATTTGTATTTTGCAAGGTTGATTGCTCAAATTATTAGAGCAAGGAAGACCGAGTGGAAGCAGAGAAACTAGTGGACTGATCACTAAATAGATACAAATAGGTGAAAATTATGACATCACCACATCCGCCAATCACTTCAACAGTTCCAAAATGCCTTATTACTTAGAAGTGTGTTCAGAATATTTTTGTGATGTCCGGTGTAGAATTAGGCTTGAATTGGCGAAAGTTAGTTTTTGACGATTTCCGATCGACGGTGAAAAATAGGCTATCGAGGTCGGAATGGAATTTTAGAAGTTGGAGAAGGTTCGTAATGTCATTTTGGATATGTTTGCAAATTTTCAGGTCAATCAGAGGTATTTTGGTTGGTTTCGGCGTAGTTGGAGAAATTGGGAAGTTTCAAAGTTCATAGGCTTGAATTTGATGTGAATTTAGTGCTTTGATGTTAGTTTTGGTGTTTTGAGAGTGCAACTAAGTTTGAATGATATTATGAGATGTGTTGGTAAGTTTGGTTGCGGTCCCGGGGGCCTCGGGTATGTTTCGAATGCCCAACGGGTTAGTTTTGGACTTATGAAGGGATCGGATTTTGTTGCAGCTGGTTTCCTCTTATGCGTTCGCATGGAGGTGACCGCGAATGCATAGGATTATTTTGGCTTCAGGGATTTTTGCTCTTCGCGTTCGCGGTCAGCAGGACGCGTTCGCATTGGTTCGAGCTGGGGTCCCAGGGGTCAGGGGTCATTGCCCTTCGCATACGCAGGTAAGGGACCGCGTTCGCATAGTGTTAAGGCGGTTGTTCTTTGTGTTCGCATGGTCCACGCCGCGTTCGTGTAGGCCTTTTCCTGGGCCCATAAAATTTTATTCTTCGCGTTCGCGGTGGCCCTCCGCGAATGCATAGAACATTACCTAGGCAATCTATTAAAAACCCAATTCCGAGGGTTTAAGTTATTTTTCACCATTTTCGAATTTTGAAGCTCGGGAGAGGCGATTTTAGAAGTCTTTTCACCTGGGTGTTTTGGGTAACTGATTCCTAACCATTATAGGTCAATTTCCATGATTCTAATCTTCAATTCCACTTTAAATTTCGAATTTCTTGAGAAGAGAATGGGATTTTGGGCATTGATAATTAGAGACCTTTATGGGTCGATTAGAGACCTTTATAGTCTTCTCCGTGGTTGTTATGTTCCGGAGATGGATTTCTCTGTGGTTATCATGTTCCAGAGATGGATTTCTCTGTGGGGGGGGTGGATTGCCCTTTTTGATTATTAATGATTTCAGACTTGTTAAGAAGGATATTATATTGGTAACCGCATTTAGTAGATAAAATGGTTGGCTTGCCTGGTTCCATGACAGGCGCCATCACGGCTCTGGAAATGGGTCGTGACATTATCATATTTATATTCTGGAACTGTCCCAAATCACCTAACGAAGCTATCCGAGCCATAAAATACGCATTCCGAGGTCGTTCACAAATAAGTCAACTCTCAGTTGACTTTTCCCCATTATAAGGCTATCTTTTAAAGACTAAGTTACTGAATTTTCATTTAACTATTCCGATTTCAAGCCTATCGACTCTAACACATCAATAATAGAATAATCAATCCATGACAAGTCAATGGCAGCAATAAAAATGCAAGTTCTACGTAACGACAGACAGGGTCGTTACATTCTCCCCCACTTAAACATACGTTCGTCCTTGAACATGCCTAGAGCGGTTCTAATACCACCAAAAATTGTTGTGTAACCTCCCATGCACATAATCAGAGGTGATCCCCTGTCACCTTACCTCATCTACGTCCGATAACACAACATAACTGAAATCTCATTATCAAATCCTTATCCATAGACCTTAAGACCAAGTTTCCACTTCTAAAATAATATACAAGTTCAAATTTCCACGACTATAAGTTGAAATAGTCTGAACACGTTGTATCAACCCATATCCGTAACCCAAGATGAAATCACATAATATATCGCGTGGCTCAACCACTCATAACGATAACTCCTAACCACAATAGTTGTTTAAACAACTCAATACCGGTACATACCCCCTTATCAAACCATGCCTCGTTCTAATACTTCCATATACTGCCGATGATGAAAGAAACACGTATAAAACCAGTAACCATTCGCCCGATCAGTATCAATACCATCCAGAGCCATAACTTGTGCAACTTGTGCACTCAATAACCACATACCAAGAGTTCAATTCATTAAATAAAGAAGACTCGCACGAGACGACTATCCTGCCACTAACACTTACCATTACTACATCATACTAAAAGCCTGATACACATCGTGAAACCATATCACACAAATATGACACCAAGGATCATACCTCTACCTAACCGAGCTGCAAAGCGTGATCCCATCCAACCGCTGGACCACATGACACACTCCAAACCACCTTGCTCAAAATCAATAACCATGCGAAATTTGACATCAATTACTCAAAGTGCATTACCATAATCATGGGAAATCGGACGATACCGTGCCACCCGAACCAAAAAGAACATAACCAACACGTCTCAATCCTGCAACACCCAATTACTTACCTTACTCAAATCTCGCTATACAACCCCGATAGGATTACTTCATATGCACATATATAACCAACGATCACAACTCCTCGAACACTGAAAGGTGACTCATAGATCACTCCAAGATACGAATAAGCTCAATGACAATTGAATGGTACATCACTCAACAATAGCATTTCGGAGTCAACAATTCCGACTCGGTACAGATCACACACCCATACCGGCCTACCAACAACTATAAGTCAACTCTGGTCACCCACAACATGTAGATAAATCTCTGAACATTCATACTGACTGAATCATGACATATACTAACACTTGACTAGCTTTTCTCGCGTCCTCGTAGTTCACAACTACAAAAATAATTTGTTCATGAAAACTCCCAGTCTCAAAATCCATGAGGCGCACCAATTACCATATCTGACCCTAATTCAAATATATAACACATCCCTGATGCTCAATAATTCCACGAGGGATACCCCCATAATTCCTCTGTGTCACCAAGAAACCTTGAATATCAGCAATCGACCCAACAAGAGAGTGTCGTAAAACCAATGAAGCACCCTTATTCAAACACATTGCCTTAAACACATTGTCCTTAATGAATGTATACTCTCATCCAGCCACCCAATAGTGATATCCTTTACCTAATCATCTGAAACTGCCAGTTCTGACCTTCCTTCCAGAACTGAACCGCGACCTCACATATGCCACTCTCCACTATACACAAAATACCGCATACGCCATGCAATCCTATGATAAATATGAGAACTTCATGCTCCCTTCCTAGCCACAACAACTACGTACCCAACTCGCCAAGAACTTTCCATTCGATCCCATCTAGAAGCAAAATCACTATACATCACCTGGACCTCACACATCCGTAGAAATATACATCTCCAACTGTGGTAAAAACCATCAAGAACTCTTGAATCACACTTGTACAACACCAAACCGTCATGACTAAATCCTTCTAACTCAACCTAGCTACGCATGCCACGAAACTCCAAGAGAATTTCTAATAAACACCTGTAACAACTCATTACCTTATAAACACCCAAAGAACTAACCATATCCTTTATCATCGCGATCCAACCTACTACCAAGCTGTCTTATTTATTCAAGTTCTTTCTGACTTACCTTCAAATTGATACTTCTTCTTGCCATAATACCACAACCCTTAATCCCGACTCACCGCACGAAACCCAAACATAAAAGTATACCGTATGAGGCTCATAAGCGACTGAATACTCCCTCAATTATCCCCAAATGCACCACATTAGAGAAACTTACTCTGAAGAGATTTCATGCGCATTAAAATCCATTACCTTATCTTTCCTAATACTGATGGATAGAATCCATGATAATGCAAATACACCACAAGTCTTGACACCTTTCCCGTAAATCTCAATTCTAGCCCTTCTCACACCTTGAAGACCCTCGATCGCTACATATAACCTTAAATCCGTCTGAACCATTCTCGAACGCCATTTACTCTACGAAATTTCAATTACACTAACCAAGTAAACAGAACGACTTGACCGCGCTCGCAATCCACATACTAGGAAAGTGATCCACCCTTTGAAGCAACAAGCACGCTCATACATTGCCTACTCTACACTTACCAGTATAACTCTATCATACGACTATCCGTAAAGTACATTACAACTTGTATCGAAGAAATTTCTATCACTCGAGTCATTACCTGACTCCACCTCTATAGGTTATAGTTGATTCACCAACAAACCTCGAACCGAAACCAGTACAACACATAATCATGTAATCAACTTATCAATAACGAACTCCCCCACTTGGCTCAAAGTCAAGGATCACGACAAGCAAGACTATGCCCACACATTATCACTGCCACCATGTTGTGGTGAGATTCAACTAAATACTCCATAAGCTTGTATGACCCAAACCATCTAACACTCAATCAATTGCCAATCTCGCATCCGCCATTGTGATGGTCATGCCAACTCCCACAAGCGATCTAAACTCAAATTCCAACATGTATCATTTACTGAAAGAGAGAAGTTACTACAGATAAACATAAGGGTCACACACCTCAGGACAACCCGCAGGAGATACCGCTACCTGCTAAATCTCAAAATGTTATCTCCCTATACACTTCCGAATATCATAGCTATCACACAATTACTATACCTTCCTAAAATAGAACACAACCATTGCCTGCCCTCGAGACATCCCATAGCGATATAAGGACCTGAAGCTGATGGCAATACTAACATTGGAGCTGTAGTCCAGGAATTCTTGAGCTTCTGGGAGCTCCACTCACACTCGTCTGACCACATAGATACCTTCGCTGGACACCACGAGTCCCTAGAATACTACTGAACTAAGTCGACAATTCACACTTGGAGAACTTCGCACAAAGCTTCTCCTCCCTATATCCTTGTAGTACCATCATCAGATGCCGAGTATGCTATCCCTGGCTACGAGAGTACGGCAGGATGCCATCAATAAATACAATAACAAAGGAGTTATAACACGGCTGAATACACCGTCAATAAAATACATGAACATCTATGGGGCATTAGTCAACCCAAAAGACATCACTAGGAACTCATCACACAACAGAAAAATCTACTTCATTCCACAACTAAACCGCAAGAGAGGTCCTTCAATACACTCAAAACTCGAAGCCATATCCTAACTCAATATAGACGTCAAATACTTAATGGTTCTTGCCACATTCCCGTTGATCCATTATCGTCACAATCAACCAACCTGAACACATCTAACTATCAATCAAATTCACCACGTAGTCATCTAGTCACAGAGTCCCCTCAATAAGGACATCAACAGACATATAGTCCTCAATACATATGCTCACACAAATGAAATCTCAGCACTCAAGCTACAGACAAAATCCGGCCTCAAGTCCTCCAGACTGGCGTCAAGCATGCTAAAATCACATCCTATTCATGGAAGTCACAAACCATCGGTGCACGGCTTATACTGAGCACTCATGTGCGCGTTTGAATACATGAAAGGAGTTCAAAGAATTACGCTTCAGGTTGAATCAATGTATTCGCATGACAAGAGTTCAAGAATGTAAGATTTTTCCTAAAGGTTCTGCAGCCTCTCGAAGATAAGTACAGACGTCTTCGTACCGATCCTCAAGACTCTAATAAATCTGCTCATGACTAGTGAAACCTATTTAACCTAGCGCTCTGATACCAACTTGTCATGACCCATTTCCAGAGTCGTGATGGCGCCTGTCGTGGAACTAGGCAAGCCACCCATTTTATCTACTAAATGCGGTTACCAATATAATATCCTTCTTAACAAGTCTAAAATCGGTAATAATAGTAAGTTTAAATTGAAAACAGGTTTATAACAAAATCAAAACCCAACTCCTACAAACCCCGGATCCAGTGTCATACAATCCTGAGCTGCTAATACTTAATGCAACCAAAAGAAATGACCAACATAGTCTAAAAATAAATGCGACGGTAGAAAAGGAAGAGAAGACGAGATCATGATCGCCAACTGCTACCTCGTCAACTCTGATGAAACCACTGCTACTCACTGACCAGAGCTAAATCCCGATGTACCTGGATCTGCACACAAGGTGCAGGGGGTAACATGAGTACACCAACTCATTAGTAACGAAACCAAACTACGGGCTGAGAGGTAGTGACTGACTGGACCTCCAATAATTCAAACAACAATATATAAATTGGACATGACAGTAATATATCAAGAAATAAACACGATGCATCAATATATGTATGTAACTCTGCATACTAGCATGAATGCGTATAGAACCATGAATGATGTGTACTCATTAATCAATCTCTCACAAGGTGGTCCACTTAGTACTAGAATACGACCTTCAGGCCCAGGGAAGTTCATCTCGGATATTACATGATCACAAGTGACACAGTCACCAAGTACTGAGGAAAAAGGGCAATCCAGCCCCCCCACGGAGAAATCCATCTCCGGAACATGATAACCACGGAGAAATCCATCTCCGAAACATAACAACCACGGAGAAATCCATCTTCGAAACATAATAACCACGGAAAAATCCATCTCCGGAATATCTGTGCGCTCACTAGGGGTGTATAGACTCCGGAGGGGCTCCTTCCAGCCCAAGCGCTATATCAAGCCAACAAAGGCATGATTTCAGGATCGCTGCGGTGTGCAGTCCGACCTCAAAACTGTCTCAAAACCAGGCTCTAATCCTCACTCAGTCAGTACCTTCCAGTCTCACTTACAATGCTCTAACATATGCAATTCAGCCCAAACAAATGATAATGTAGAATAAACTAGCAACTTACGAGACTGAGGCATGAAACATATACTATAACAGGACTGAATACATGAAAGCAATAATCACAGATAGAGGCAGTAATAATCAACCATTCCGGTCTAAACACATCGGTGTGAAGCCTTAACATTTATACTTAGCATGATTTCTATCCCGTTCCAGGTAATTACTACCTTCACAGTACAATATAAATCTGGGATAACCAGTAGACAGTGCCATGGGATAATCCAGGCTACAAATATTCAGTACGCCCGCATGCCCGTCACTTGGCCAGTGTGTCACCTTAATAAACAACAAATATCAAATAGTTTGGGGTTTCGAACCCTCAGTTCCAAGTTTGGAAGCGTTACTTACCTTAAAACTGGCCAACACACTACTCCGTAATGCCTTTGCCTCTAAATTCGGCCTCCGAATGCTCCAAAACTACCATGTTCAGATTTTTATCATCAATATATGCCTAAGGAACGATTTCCAATTGAAAATATCAAAATTCACCCAAAAATCCGAAATTGGTCAAAACCCGACCCTCGGGCCCACGTCTCGAAACTCAGAATTTTTTACATAAAAGAGTTCCTCATCCTCCCACGGTTCCTTACATATAAATAACACCAAAATCGGAGTCCGTTTGACCCCTCAAATCGACCCCTAAAGGTCTCTAATTCTCAAGCCCCAAAATCCCATTTTCTTCTCGAGAAATTCGAAATTTAAAGTGGAATTGAAGATTAGAATCATGGAAATTGACCTATAATGGTTAGGAATCACTTATCCAAAACACCCAGGTGAAAAAGTCTTCTAAAATCACCTCTCCCGAGCTCCAAAATTCAAAAATGGTGAAAAATAATTTAAACCCTCGGAATTGGATTTTTAATAGACTGCCCAGGTAATGTTCTATGCGTTCGCGGAGGGCCACCGCGAACGCTAAGAGTAAAATTTTATGGGCCCAGTAAAAGGCCTACACGAACACGGCGTGGACCATGCGAACGTGAAGAACATCCCCCTTAACACTACGTGAACGCGGTCCCTTACCTGCGAACGCGAAGGGCAATGACCCCTGACCCCTGAGACCCCAGCTCGACCCTATGCGAACGCGTCCTGCTGACCACGAACGCGAAGAGAAAAAATCCCTGAATCCAAATTAAGCCTATGCGTTTGCGGTCACCTCCATGCGAACGCATAACAGGAAACCAGCTGCAGCAAAATCTGATCCCTTCATAAGTCCAAAACTAACCCGTTGGGCATTCGAAACATACCCGAGGCCCCCGGGACCTCAACCAAACTTACCAACACATCCCATAATATCATTCAAACTTATTTACACTCTCAAAACACCAAAAGTAATATCAAAACACCAAATTTACATCAAATTCAAGCCTATGAACTTTGAAACTTTCCAATTTCGCCAACTAAACCGAAACCAACCAAAACACCTCCGATTGACCTGAAATTTTTCAGACACATCCAAAATGACATTACGAACCTGATCCAACTTCCTGAATTCCATTCCGACCTTGATAGCCTATTTTTCACTGCCGCCCGGAAATCGCCAATAACTAACGTTCGCCAATTCAAGCCTAATTCTACACCGGACATCACAAAAATATTCTGAACACACTCCTAAGTCCTAAATCACCTAACGAAGCTATCCGAGCCATAAAATACACATTCCGAGGTCGTTCACCAATAACTCAACTCTCAGTTGATTTTTCCCCATTATAAGGCTATCTTTTAAAGACTAAGTTACTGAATTTTCATTTAACCATTCCGATTTCAAGCCTATCGACTCTAACACATCAATAATAGAATAACCAATCCATGACAAGTCAATGACAGCAAAAAAAATGCAAGTTCTATGTAACGACAGACCGGGTCGTTACAGATAATTATCTTGGTAATGCTGGTTTAAATACAAGTTGGTTTAGCAGAAATTGTATGCCTCCAATTAAGTTAAATCATTGGTTATGAGAACAAAGATTCCAAATAAAAATTTGGTATGATGTGTATTATTTAATATACAAGATCACTTGTATGCATCTAGCCAAAAAGTTATGATAGCTTCTCCCTATCAGAATTGGTTCATGGTCATGAACCAAATAAATTTCATCCAGAAATATAGATGCTCTATATGATTTAATTGTGCCATCACAATGCACAAAGATGTGTTCCCAAAGAAGGTTGGAAAATGTGTTGGTGATTCCAACATTAGGGGGAGAAAATGGGTAGCTGAAAAAATAATCATGGAATGAATTATTATGAGTGTACTTAGATCCTCATACAAGAAAATGTGAACTTGAACTTCAAGTGATAATTCATTTGCAAAATATTGTCAGGCGTATTTGCTGTCCCAAAGCGAAATGTTATATTTCAGCTGTTAATGCTTAAAGTCCATGACGGACATAGTCTATGGAACGCATGAAGCGTAATAGACTAATCGGTTCCAAAGATAAAACTCCATGAAGAAGGAGTGGAGAAAATGATAAAGATGGTAATACTAAGGAGGCAAGTGTTGTGTAAGAGCACCATGACATAAAACTTTATAAGACCTCATGGAAGAGGCTCAGGTACCTGAAAATAGTGAGATCTCGATAAGTTATGTCTTTATTGTGTGATGATGGACCCGATGTAAAATGATCATCGATGATATTGTTGATATAATATAGTGCTCAATATTATTAATATTGACGAGGATCTTGAGCTCAAATCTGTCATGGAATTTGGACAGATAAATGATTTGCCAATCAAATCAAAAATACGCAATCAAGATTTCACTTGGAAAACGTGAAGTTTTGGACTGATAGTCCCAACACCTGAAAGTATAAAGCTAGTGGGGTGACACAAGATTTTACGTAAATGTCCTGGCATTGATTATATGGAAACATGTTCCCTTGTGGTAGATACAGTTGCTTTCATATTTTTGTCTAGCAATACTCGATAAATTTGATATGCGTATATAAAAATCATTGAAGGATCTAAACTGTTCTGAAGCATATTAAGTTTCCTGTGAAATTCATTTATAAAGCTACAGCAAATCCTTATGTGGATTAGAGCAACCATGGCGTATATGATTTATTTTTGTGTCTATTGCAATTGGTGCACTGTGTATCTTGCTAGAACCATGAGTATAAAAATATGCTAGCGAGATATAGTTTATGATACCGGAATACTATTAGTACTATATTGCAAAAGGAATCCTTGATATAGATTTGTTTATTCTGATAAATGTCAGGGTTTGTCGTTTATGCAAATGCAGATATTTTCTGAAGTCCGTTCTTCAAACAATATATTTGTATGTGAGAGTACTGTCATATTATTATTTCAGAAGGCAGTCAATTGTTGATACTTATTCAAGTCATGTCAATATACTATCAACTGAAAAAGCAACTGACTCAACACACAACAAATATGTGACTTTGATGCGAGACTAAATTGCATAGTTTAACATGTGATATACCTTACATTTTATGCGCATTAATGATAAAAATACACTTGTTATGTGCTTAATGGAGTTTATTTTATGTGTAGGTGAATTGGAGATGGAAACGGAGCTAAAGGGATGCAAATACGTCGAAAATACGCAAAAGGAGACGCCCGGGTGATAGCCGGGCGTTTGCCCCCTAAAGCCTGGCACCCCCTGGCGTTAGGGGGGAGTTTGACCCATAAGGCCTGGTACACCCTGGCGTTAGGGGGCGTTAGGGCCCTAACGCCAGGCCTGCCCTGGCTTTAGGGGGGCGTTAGAGCCCAAACGCCCGGG